>CAEFZX010008680.1:0-65301 GCA_903066825.1 Alfaro cultratus
TGTATTAAAAAGGTTTATAGTTGCTTCATTTATAATTTTTTATATATAGATTTACTATATATATATATATATATATATATATATATATATATGTGTATATATATATATATATATTGTTTTGCTTATTTGTTGAAACTCACTTGGTTAAGACAGTATAATTTGAGACAGATTATCTGTGGGAAAAAAATAGAGCTCCTTTGCCTTCAACCAGTTCTCCCAACTAGAAACAACCTATCAAAGTCAGGAAGAGGGTCTTATCGCTGTCAGTCATGCCTGTGTGTGCACCGCTCGCCCTTCACACACATTTAGCAGCCTGTTTAAGAAGTTGATTGACAACACTAAGCCCCTCCTCCTGGCTCTGATTGGTTGTTTTTGGTCGGTGCAGTGAGTTTCTTCAGACAGCTCAGAGAGGAGCTGGAGGAGATCGATCTTTTCACAGATCATCTGTCTGATGTCAAACTGTCACAACATGGTGATAGTTTTGACAAATATTTAAAAAACTTTTTAAAAAAATAAAAGTTACACACTGGTTAAAGGAAAAATCTGCAGAATGTGCCAATATTTTTATTTGAATAATCAATAGAATAGTCAATAGTTTCAGCTCTACATACTTTTTTTTTAAGACCTTTTTTTTATGGTATGTCAACCATGATGGCAGTATAAAATAACACACATGAACAAGGAATGCTAGATTACTCTAACAGATGGCAAATATTGGGACTAGATATTTCTTACATATGGTATTATCACTGAAATATACCAATTACAATATTTGGCACTATAGTTTTAATAAGTGTTTTTTTTTATTTTTTTATGTCGGAATTGTTTCTAACTACTCTGGAGCGTTTCATGCCTTCCAGTAGGAGATTTCTGACCTTCTTTGACTGTCAGTGATATGAGTAAGCAATCACTGACAGCTGCGGTGGGTTAAGGAGCCTTTGGTCTCCTTCCCTCCCCCATCTCTCCAACAGGAAAACTGCATCAAGCGTGCCTGGTAAACATGTTCTGTGATCAATTTTTCAGTCGTCATCAGCGTCAAGGTAACATGGGTCAGGACAGGTCAAAGGTGAACAGGTAATTAATTTGACATTGTAGCCACAAACCCGCGAACCTGTTGTGACTCTTCTCACGTTATCATCTCCTGATGTGTAAATGATCAGGCATGTTAAGCAATGCAGTGAGCATCCTCCTGTATGCTGAGCTTCCTGGGTGATGTTGTATTGTTCCCAGCTGTTTGTTCTGTAATGCACTCTGAACTGTACACTGAGATGATTAGGGCGATTCTCAAATGCTACGCCACACGCTCCACTCACTCAAATGCGTCGAATGAGACGACATGTCCATCAGATGCACAGCTTGTATTTACCTTTTTGTTAGATCTCTTCAGGAATTAAAGGCATAAAATGCAGGAATATATCTGCGTTTCTTTTCCACTGATTGATTTCCTGGTTGATAAATTAGGCTGATATTTGCCTTCTCTAGTGTATAGGCTATTAGCCTGGTTGCTGAGGCATGTTTGTGAAAAGCACAGTGTTGCTGCGGTTGCATAGACAGTAGAGGTCTTCAATCAGCTGTAGCTTTGTGAATAAATGCCAACTGCCAATGGATCTTAAGAGCAAATAGCTCCAATACAATCATTTCTGCTGGGGAATCTCTCTTCTTTCAGGTTTCATTTAAATTTAATGTATTTGGCAGGGAAAATTCTCATTAATTGACATTTTTGTAAATGCGCCAGAATTAGCCAAATGGCTATTTTTCACCTGTTGTTCCTGGACACTAGCTGTGTTTCCATTGAACATATAACTGGGCAATTTGATATTAAGCAAATAAATTAGCTTAATGGAAGCCTGCCAATTATGGAAAAAACAACCCTCGTTTTTCAATAAAGTTTTGGTACTAGCATGAGAAGTTTTTTTTTTTTTTTTTTTTTTTTTTTTTTTTTCAAATAAAAATTTTTTTTTTTTTTCAACATTGAATGTAGACACATTTTTTTGAAAAAACAACGAAAAAAATAAAAAAACAAAAGGTACCATTGGTGCAAACCACGAAGACAACAGGAAGTACTTGGAGAATGACGGCATGTTTCTGAATGATTTATCGCGTGAACAAATTCACATGCGTTTTTGATCGATTTTGTTTAATGGAAACATCGCAATTGCAAAATTCTGTTTTTTGACATTAGCAAAATATTATCAAAGTTGTGTGCATAACGCTTGTTGTGGGAACACAGATAATGAGTAATTTGTCTAGCTAAAAGCAAAGGTTATACAAACAAGGTAAGAAATGACCTAGTTATACAAATCTTGTCAATACTTACAAAACAAAGAAAACTACAACACAATTATTATGAAAAGTAAACTATTGTGCCTGACTGACCATGTCTTTGATCATGTTACATGTGGGTTACCTGAAATGTCTTGACATGTTGTCACCATTATCAGAAGCCAGTGATAATCAGTGATTCCTGTATCACAGACCAACACTCTGTTCAGAAAGGAGCTTTTGGAGCAGCACCATATAACAGTGTTTTCTTACAGAAAGAACATTTTTTAGGTTTAAAATAAATTCTGCGGTGTGTAAAAGTTAACTTTGAGACATAATCTGTTAAATCAACACAAAACATACAATGAATGATTCATGCAAATTCTTATAATCTTTTCATTTTGTCAGTTTGTAAGCTAACGTTGTGGCATCCAGTAACTCTGAGCAGTTTTGATGATGAAGCCCCAAAATCTATCATCTGGCCTTACTTTGCACTAAAAGTCCTCTGCCTAGTGTTGCCTCAGCGTTAAACATTTTCCTTCATAATCAAGTGGTCTGTCCACTACTAGTCCAACATCTCTGACATGGAAGACTTTGTAACTATGAGGTTTCCTTACATATTCAACAGTGTCTTGCCTCACCTGTAAACAGTCTGTACACTCTGGCATTCAATAGGACTATGAAAACTGAGCTTTGAGTGAAAATGCACATTGGCAGTGGTTGCTATGAAAATTTCACCAGGGGTTGTCACAATATTGCCATTGTAGGCATCTCACATGGCACAAAGCATGATCCAGCAAATATATTTGTTGTATTCCTCAGACCTGTGGGTATGTAGGAGTGACACGTGGAGCATATTCTGATATAACACCACCAGGCGTTATGGTCGATCACAGATCTTTAAGAAGCCTGACCTGCTAGTTTAGAACGATACTGACTTATTTTTTTTCTTTTAACTGTCATTGACAGGTGTTAAGGTCACAATACACCTTCAATCAACCAACTTTATTTAACTGACAAATATAAAAGAATACCTGCGAATCAATACAAACTTGTTTTTGCTGCATATATATGAAAAGTCGGCACACATGACCTGGTGGGCAGCAATTTCTCACAGCAGAGCTAAACAGTACAGTAGGTAAATTTCAGAACTTTGTGGAGTTGGATAAGATCTGTGAAAACAATCAGTAAGTATTGGCCCATCGCTGATCACTCAAAATGAAGGAAATCGGAACGGACCAATCAGTCACTAATTTGGCTGAAGATATTTCTAAAAATCAATGGTTAAATTCTACTTTGGTCACAAGTAAAGAGATTAATCTTAAGTCTGTTTCAGCAAAAACATTCAGTTATAGTTTTTTTTAAATAGATGTAGCCAGTGGCAGACGACTGAATCAAAATATGGATCAACACCACCTGGACATAATAGGCATGTTCGGAGAATAGTAATCTGCCCTTTAGATGGTGGAATATGCACCTGCCTGTGATTAGATTTTAATAAACGGTATTATTCCTCCTTGTCAAAAGTAACATTTCTCTTGGCAAAAATTGAAATTCAAATGTGAAGAATACAATTGTACAAATAATTGTAAGATGACTCAAAATTCTAGTTTATCCTGTAATATTTTAAATTTATAAAATGTTAATTAGTCCCAAGGATGAGCTCATACATATTCATTATGAATATTTGTTTTAAAGATAACCTCTGGCCTGCAGTGCCCAAACAATTATGGATTGCAGAGCAAGAAAAAATTCAGCCCTTCCTGGAAGTTTCAATGGCCTCATATTAAAGGGGCATTAAATGGTAGAATGCTTTAGTGGCTCTGACTGTGGAACGTTCTAAAACTTGAGTGGTAACTGGACTCTGCTGCGTGTTGCTCTAATGTGGCGGTTGGAGAAACAGCTGGAGACACCAAACTTCAGTCCTGGAGTGGCTCTCGAGAACTGGAGTTTGACACCCATAGACAAAAGAAACATTCCTGTTGTCTTCTACTCAATCACTTCTAGAACCTTCCTGTAACTGATATGACATTATTATTATTATTGGTATTATCACTATTATTATTATTAAAGAGATTACATTTGTTGTTGCTGGATTACATCACGTTAGGATGATTGATCTATCATCTTGTAACATTTGAACTCGTATTTACAGGTTTTGTTGTTGTACTTCTATGTTCTTTACAGAGATAGTCTCTCATGTTCAGTCTGCTTTCCTGAAGTTAGTGGAGCTGGAGAAGAAGCGACATGCAAGATATGAAGCTTTAGAACCAGAGAAGCTTTCACATCAACCTGGATCTCACCTTTGATACCACTGGGAAATCAATATGTGCTGTCAAGGTAATCATAGTTACTATATTCTATAGGCATATTGAAGTTGAGTGGTATAATAATTTTGTGTACATTTATAATGACTTTAAAGTAGTGGCCACTTGGCATGGTTAGATGCATCTCCTAATGAGCGGAAAACTGAGCTGGTTGTGTAGTTCCCTCTAACACTAGTTTCCATTATGAGATCTTTAATCGCTTCAGCCCTCCTATCCTCTTGGATTCCCAATGACTTCTTGAAGGTTGCCATGTTTAGCACAGTAGCCGTCCGCTTGATTTAAAAAAACAAAAACAAAAAAACACCTACACTACTGAACATGTTATCCCTGCTTGATGCATCCCTACAGTCTTCCCAACATTTAATGTGAGAACCACAGAGAAGCAGATTTTTTCACGACATTCTTAAAAACAATTATCCAAAAGCTGTAGCACATTTGAAGTCTTTCCTTTTATAAAGATCATTTTTGTAACTAAATAACTTTCTCCTCCTCCCGTAGGCCAGCCATGCATCTAAGGTCCTACCCAAAGTTCCAATGCTCAGAGGTGCATTTGGATGCAGTCCGTGTTCAGACGTCATCTCAGAGGAGCGCTTATTTTGGTAGCCAGCAGGAGACGCCGATGATGAAGATGTCCAGTAAACAGAGCAACATCAGCACCAGCCGTATTCCATTAAGCTTCATCTCCACCAACACACTCTGCTACAGCACCAGCGGCCCATTGCTACATCTGAAGGCGCCGCGCCGCACCACTGGGCAGCAGCTCTCCTGTCGGACCGACAGCAGATGCAGCGCTCCCGTCGGACCGTGCCGCAGCACCACGGAGGACGCTGATGCGGCGCCGAATGTGTGGACAGTCATCAAACCTGGACACGTGCGCGAAAAGATTGCAATATTTGCTTCGGAGGCAACACGGACGGATGGGGCAGACAGCGGTGATTGCATCTCAGCTTGCTTCTTGAGCCACGGCGATCCAGCAGCGAAGGCATGCGCTAACGACAGCACTCCGCTGGGGCCGCCTCGCGCCGTGAAGGCCAAGGGAAGTTGGGAAGAAAATCGCTCTGCCAAGAGACGCCGCAGGTGCTTGAGCAACCAGAACCATCAGCTGGACCAGAGGAGCCACATCCTGTCTGAACCAGAGCCGAGGTGCTCAGAGGGTCCCGGAGGGCAGCGTGGGGAGGCACAGGAGCCAGCCAGGGGACCAACGCCAGCGGAGGAGGAGCAGAAGATCTCTGTGGTGGAGATGGTGGCGTTCCTTGAGCAGAGAGCGAGCGAGCTGCAGCCAAACCTAAAACCTCTGTTAAGCCTCCAGAGGAGCTCCACCACCATCACCCTTTCCAGAAACCCCCGGCCCGAGATCCAGGAGGGGGACGAGCCAGACATCGTCAGGGTGTCAGAGATGGTGGCCAAGCTGGAGTCCAAGTGTCTGAGGAGCAGCGAGACGAGTCTGTCCAGGAGCAACAGCCTGAAGAGGACGGTGGGGCGTGTCCTGCTGGCTGCTGGACAGAAGAGCTTCAGCTCCTGCTGGACACAACCCCAGCCACAACCCTCATCAGGACCTCCTGAAACTCTGACAGCAGTTCGGGTGGAGCCGCCTGTACAGGTGGAACCCACTGTCCGGGTGGAGTCCCCTGCCTGGGTGCTGTCCCCAACCCCAGCTGCACCGCCTCGGGAGATTTCCGGGAAGACGGCGGGCCTTCAGAGTGCAGAGCAGGAGCCGCTGCCCGGCCTCCTGTTCCTGTCTCCTGATGAGACGGGGCCAATGCTCTGCACCCCCCATTACAGAACGACCTTTTACCTGGAGCCCGCCCTCCCTCCGGTCAGCACTCCCCACAGGTCAGAGAAGAACAAGGCCCACAATGGGTTGTCCTCTCTTGGCCGGAGCGCTTCGGTGTCGCAGGACTTCCTGCGGGTGCGCCAGAGGCTGCAGCAGCTGCTGGCCCCCCAGTCGTACCTGCTGCTGCTGCCGCACCACCTGCTGGTCAACCTGCTGCTGCTGCTGCCCACCCAGAGCCTCGCCGCGCTCAAGTGCACCTGCAGCTACTTCAAGTTCGTCATCGAGAACTACAGCGTGCGGCCCGCCGACTCACTCTGGGTGTCTGACCCCCGTTACCGTGACGACCCCTGCAAACAGTGCAAAAAGCGCTACCGCCCTGGAGACGTGTCTCTGTGCCGCTGGCACCACAAGCCGTACTGCCAGGCCCTGCCGTACGGGCCGGGCTACTGGATGTGTTGCCACGGTGCCCAGAGGGATGCGCCCGGCTGCAACGTGGGTCTCCATGACAACCGCTGGGTGCCTGCTTTTCACAGCATCAATGTGCCAATTTATAGGAGGAACTATCACTATGAAAGCTGAATTATTTTATGTGTGTGTGTGTGTGTGTAGAGCTGTATGAAAAGCAGAGGGGCTGCCTCAGTCCCATTTATTATCAGCTGATGCCTTGTCATGTTGTACCCCTTTTACTAAAAATGGTTTCCAGCATCAAATTTGTTTTGTCATGACTGAAGCATGTTCAACGCCCCCCAGGCTGGGCTCATCCTGCTGCAGCAGTCTGCTGAGTGTGTTCAGGCTGGATCAAACATCCAACAGTCCTTCACGTTTTCCTGGATATTACCATCTGTTTGTTCCAGCAAAGCACTGGATAAATTAGGGATTGTGTTCAGCTTGAAGCAAACCAGCAGGTTTTAATTTGGGAGTAAAACTCGGTGCAGCAGGTTGAAGTGTTAGCGTTGTGTTTCCACAGAGGAAAAAAAAAAGTCTTACTAAGAAATATCAGGATTTAAAGCAGCTAATGGTCAGATTTGTTTTGGAAAAAATGTTTTGTCGCTGCATGCAGTGTGGCGCCCCGTACTGTTCAATCTGACACCTTTCATTGTTTTCAGACAGAGTTTTTTGTGTGTGTGTGTTTTTTATTGATCTCCTTTTTGGAAGAGGAGGATTCCTCTGGAACTCTTCCAAGTTCCAGAGTAAGAACAGAACATCACTCTGCTGCCAAAGTGGATCTTTGGTCATCTGACCAGTCAGGCTGCTAACACCAGTACGGTCTGGTGTAGTGGAGCCAGTCAGATGGAACATTTTGTGGAAGAACGATCTGCTATCATCAGAGACATTCAGGAGAGACTCAGAAAGCTGGGAAGGTAGTAAGTTGTTACACACACACACACACAAACACATCTGGTCTGTTTTGCATAGGATTTGTGTATGTTCGATTTGTGTGAGTGCTTCCACTAGCTGACAGATAATCATTGTATTCCTTTGTAGGATGTGGAGAAATGTGGCCTTGAGTCTCTGAGACGATGCAATACGGAAAACTTGACAATAAAGATTATTTTAAAAATGATCTGAACATGAACTTTGTTTTTTGTTTGCTGGGTTATGCCTGCTGGCTCTAAAATTTTCTTTTGCATTTTATTAATGCAAAAGATGTATTGCTTTAGTAAAAAGCTTTCTGCTCTTTTCTTGTTAGATGCTCTAGCGTCATTTCACTTCCAGCCGGGGGTTTTCTGCTTTCAGAATGACTGGAACCACGTTTGGATTTAAAGTCGTAGTTTAAAATGTGCTGTAGCCTGGGCAAGACTGGCAGCTCTCTCCACAGTTGGATCAAGCATCAGCAATGTTTGCCATTGAAGAAAGACAACAGCATTATCAGCACATGCCTGTATTCTCCAGAGAAGAGAGATTCTGAATCAAACAGAAGAAGGGATGGGTTTCATTTTATGCACAGATTTCTCTTCAGCTGTTTTTGGTGAATGAACAAAGGTCAAGGGAAATCTTATATTTTGCAAAAATGTGAACCCAATCAAAGCTTTTTCAAATTCTGACATGACTGTTTTCCTAATCAGAGAAGATTTATTTATTGATGCATCAATTTAAAAAATGATTTCCCTGCAGTTCCACACAGATCAGTGAATATATCCTGAAAAGGATTAAACAGGGAGCAGCAGGGACAAAGACAGGCTTAGTGAAAAACACACAGAGAACATGACACTTTAAAACAGCAGCAACACATGCAGCTTTATGGACACATCAGAAAACAGAATGAGTTGGCAAGGTGCGTTCATTGAATAAATAACATTTTTAATCTTTAGTTTGACATAAACAGCAAACTACACCAGGAGGAGCTGTTGCACTACGTTTTGCAATCCATAAGCTCCATTTTCCAAAGTTCCCAAACGAACTGCTTTCTGTGGACTGAGTCTCCTCTGTTGCTGTGACATGACTGAGCAGCCACCGTGTCACGAGGAACCGTCCGCTACTTCAGACAGCGACTCCAGAAGCTGGAAGTAGTTGTACTTGATGTCGTACTCCATGTCATACCAAAAATTCACTGCAACAGAGACCAGAGGGAAAACGGTGAGATTCCTATTGGGATAATGTTAGTTTAATGTCTGTTGTCAGAGAAAATCTTTTTTCAGCTGCTGTGACAGGGAATATGGTGGATGTAGTGGGCTGAAAATTCCATGTATAAATCTTCTTTTCCCTAATTCCTTTTACCAGTTTCATACACTTTGTAATTCCCACTAAGTATAAGAAATTTAGTTGCAGGGAATTACAATTTAGTTGAAATTCCAGAGCCCTTTTTTTTTTTGCCAAATGGAGTTAGAAAAATGACTGGATTAGCCGTCCAGGCTTGAATCCACACCGTTTTAAAAAACCTTCTGCTACAGCAGATGTACCATAGCTAACATGATGCCACCTGTCTGTCAACCCAGTGGATTTGTCAGGAACTGACCAATCTGTGTTTTTTGCCCCAAAGTAAAAATTGGAAGCGCTGAACCTCCGACAAAGTTGTAATGATAAACCCCGGCTGGTGGCTGTGTTGAAAAGTAATCAGTAATCAGAAAAAATGGTTGAACGTTGTCAGTGAGGAGTAACAGCTGGTTAATCATATTCAAGGTTCCTACACATGAATTATACTAAACTATATTATAGTTTAGTAATTAAACTGTATTGTTAAATAGTTCAACTTGACAATTACTTCACTAATCGATTAATCCAGATTAAACTGACAAACTATTTCAGCCCTGCTGTAATGTGTGACACACTATGCTTTCTGCGGGTGGAGACGTGATGCATTCAGGGTCTGTACCTGCGATGCAGCCGTGGGACTGCCGGACGTGGTGGAACCACAGAGATGGCAGGTACAGCATCTCTCCAGCTTTCACTGTGCAGCAAAGAGGCCGGGCTAACCGGTACTGCGGGAAGCGCTCCAGGTCCGGGTCCAGAGGGTCCAGAGGGATCCAGGGAACCTGAAGCAGAGAGGGGGTGGAGGTGGCAGGAGGAGGGGGCGGGTGCACAAGGTGTAGATGGTGAGTGGGGTCAGCAGAGGCACTGAAGGTGCGGTTCAGGAGATGAAGATCTAAACGCACCTTGTGTGAGTCCACGTTATCGACGACCTTAAACTCACCGCCATTCTGCTCTTGGTAAACAGCTGACTGGTACAGACCTGACAGAGATGGTTACCGTGGTTACTGCAAGAGATCAGGACTGTGGTTACATCAGGTGGACAGTTACCACAGCAAGATTACATGGCTGTTTCCGGTGATCAGCCCTGAGCAGGAGTCAGCCGCAACAAGACCTAAAGATGATGTGAAGGTTTGTCTTTCTGACTCTGGTGGTTAACCTTTAACTAGACCTGATGTTTCCAGCAGCTGATTGCTGCTGGAGAGGATGTACAGTGGATCCTGTGGTAGTTACAGTAGATGTATTGTATTTGCTGAGGGTAATATCTTTAGGGCTAATAGAAGGTCATTGGATAAATAGAGTGATCGCATCTTACTGAAAACTGTGATCTTGGAGAACGGTTGTTGTAGTTACAACCAACAGGGACATTGAGAAACAGATGGTTACTGTGGTTACCATAAGGGACGAAGGGTCGGTCAGTGGGTGGAAGAAGGATGAAGTGTTTTTCTCCAGAAATGACACAGTACAGATTCTCGTAGGGATCTTTGTGCACTGGAAAGCAAAACACAGAACAGCTGAGAGCAAAAAACAGAATCTGGACAACCGCTTCGATGCAGCAACTAGTTTTCTGCCCTCATCCCGGTAAATCCTACTAAGTCATAAAATGTGGCTGTTCTACATTGTCATTCACAAATTAAGTATATTTTTCACATGAATACCAAACACATTTGGGGCAGTCATGAAAATCAAACTGAAATCTTACTGGATGTGACGGCATTTGCTTCTCCGAGCCAGAAATTGACTGCATCCGGTGATTTCCCTAAGAGAGGGAAACAAAGACAACAACGTGACTCTTAAGCCAACAACAATAACGACACAGACGCCTGAAGTAAAACATAACTGCTGCTGAAAAGAACCCAGAAGGAATGACCTGATTTGGATGTAATTTGCTCCTCATCCACACCAGCGATGGCTCCTACTTTAGATGACCACTAGCCCTGGAAGTCAAAACCGTGGCGGATCGTCCGACAAAATGAGTAAACGGAGGTCAGCAGATGCAGAGGGTGTCTGGTAGTTTTGACTCATTAGACAGAATTACCAGGACTGGATGGACAGTGAGTGTACGTCCTTATAAAGGAACTGGACCCGATGTGATGGACATAGATCCCCGTTTTACTGAGGGATTCTTGCCATAGATCCTAAATGTTTCCATATCATGGCCCCAAAAGAGCACTGACCTCAGACCGGGGGCCCCTTTATACAAACCCACAGACAATGCTACAACATATGTAAAGAAACGTTAACTTTTAGAATGTTTTTATTCATTGTTAGCATAAATGCTGCTGACTTTAGACAGCTATTAGTTCTGTGGTGAAAAATGTTATCAGACAATATTTTATGACTTTATTACCAGATAACATTTTCTTCTCATCTTCCATGCAACTTTCTAAGGCTCCCACAGCGCCTCCTGGAGGCCCCCACTTTGAAAAACAGTGCAATAGATCACATGGTTTTCAAGACGTTATAATTTTGACAAAACATCTTTAACCAGGTTTAAATTGCATTGCATCATTTTAGATTTAGAGAAATCGTATGATGGAGTGTTGAGACAGGAACTGTGATATTGCACTAGTGTTGAAGTATCCATACAGTGGTGCAGGTCGTGTAGGAGAGGTGTGAGACAGCAGTGAGGTGTGCTGGTGGAGGTGGAACTGCTCTGAGTCCCTTCTGGTGTGGGTTGGTGTCTGGAACTGACCGAGTGCTGTGCTCATCCAGGGTACGTGAGGCTCCAGGTCGTCCACTAGCTCAGGCAGCTCCTGCAGCAGGTTGGAGCACTGCTTCTGGACGTAGAACACTCCGGTTTTCTGCACCTGGAAACATTCAGTCCAGCAGAGAGTCAGAACAGAAGCCAGTCAGGTGAGCAGCCATCCAGTACCCTGGAGCGGCCCTACGCTCCCTCACCGTTCCTTCTATTATGTCCAGCACAGAAGAAAAGCTCATCTGTCGTTCCTCGGGCATGACGAAGCGATCCCCCGCCACGGCGTCAGCATAGCCGTTAGGAGTCACTGCCACGCTGATGACCTTTGACCCGATCTTCTCCCTGTGGACAGCAAGATCTGGGTTCAATGATCCAGTAAAGATCTGAGACTTCACACGGCAGAAGCGGATTTAACTTCTTCCTTTTCATCACAGGATCCTTCAGTGTTTTCTGAGCTAAAGGAGGATCTTCGTCTCATTTCAAACAAAAATCCCCTGGTTTCATTGTGGACGTGTCCTTGTCACCTGAGGTATTTTGGTGTCCACCTGGACAGAGCTGGCCAATGGCTGAAGGCGTTGCGGATGACGCAGGGCTTGTTCGGGCCGATCCAGTCTCGGTAGAACTGCAGCGGCTCAGGCGGCCCCTCCACGTGTGGCACAGATTTGTTCAGGTAAAGATCTGGTGGGTGATTAGCAGTCAGTCACTGACAGACCAGACAGCAGCCAGCAACACCTGCATAACTCACGATGGCAATGAAATTGACACATTGAGAAGACGATCAATGCGTCAAGCAATTAGCCTAAGATCAAAAATACACAATCCACTAGTTGACTGTGTATAGGTGAAATACCAATAGGAATACTCTGGAGAGACAAGGAAGTCCCACTAGGCAGACAGCTGGATCAGTGATGCTGTATGTAGAAGCTGAAGACTAGGGAACCTTCTAGAATCTAGATGTACTGATCTGACAGCAGTCCAGAGAAATCGATTAAATCGATTATTGTGGTTTACTAATTAAATTAAGGTTTGACAAATCAAACTGTATTTTTTAAAAACATTTATTCAGTATTGGGATAATTCAGTCCAGCTTTGTCACAGTCTTTAAGTTGCTGCTTTTTACAACCACACTACAGCCTTCAGAAATCCAAAGCACGTGCATGAATGGAGCTGTCAGTCTGCTCCTTCTCACCGTGAGCCTCCAGTGAAAACTCAACCAGCCGTTCCTGAACAGACTCCATGAGGAACTCCTTCTCCCTCTCCATCCCTCACAGGTCAGGCAGGAGGAGACGCTCCGTCCAGGCTGCAGGCCGCCATGATGTTTCTTTTCCTCCTCTCGCTCCCTCTCTGGTTTGACTAGTTTCCCCACAGCGCCCTCTAGCTGTGAGGAGGATCAACTGGTCCTGAGCTAAAACAGACGTTTCTCTTCATTTATTAGCTCATCCAGCGCTTGTGGAGATCAGTTGGAAATTTACACAAAGATAACATCGATCATTTGTGTTATTTAGTCTTTTATGAGAGATAAAGTATGGGAGCTCATTTTTCAAAGCCACATTTCATTAGAATGATTTTTTTATTTCTGCATAATTGAACAAAAGTGTCTTTTGAATCCGTTGTTCAAACCCCACAGAAAGTCGTCCATTTTCAATCTAAGTTGCTGTTTGGTCTCTTTTACACACGTTGTATGTGAGCAAACTCCTACAGCTTTTGAAATGTACACTGGGCTGTCACAAACTGTTTACAAAAACAATAATAGTCCAATAATAATAATATAAATTCAAAATTTTTTCAAGTTAGGAGTAATTTTGGCAGTCCCAGCTGATCTAAAATGAAAACAGTTCAACGGGGTTTGACGTCACACAGAGGAATAAGACTTTATGTCTCTAGACTTTAAATATCAGGTTTCAGTTTTATTAAACTAAATACATCAGTTTACAGAGCTGTCACAGTGTTTGCCCCTCTCACATTTCTTGTATTTTTGCTTTTTTGTTCCACATAAATGTTCAGGATCATAGCTGGTAATAATTTATGATTTCATTTATTATAGCAAAAAGAAACCCTTTAAGTATAATAACTAGTTGTTCCACCTTTAGCAGCAACAACCTCCACCAAGAGTTTATGATAATGGTGACGAGTCTTTATCATCACCACTGAGGAACTTTGGCCTCCTTCTCTTTTGCAGAAATGATTTAATTCAGCCACATCAGTAGATTTCTAAAAATAAATTTGAGTTTTTTGGTAATGCTACACTGGATTTCAGTCCGTACCTTTGGCTAGGCCACTGAAAAACTTCATTTAATTTCATTTCTGAGTCATTTGGATGTGGCCGTGCTGCTGTGCTTTGGATCACTGTGACTAAATCTTCCTGAACTAAAGGCGAGGAAAACTCCTGCAGGATTTCCTGGTAGAGAGCAACGTTCATGATTCCATCAATCATGGCAGCTCGTCCAGATCTCGAGGCTGCATAGAGTAGGCCAGACCCCCAGACCACCAGCACCGTGTTTGACTGTCACCATGATGTTCTGTTCCTGAAATGCTGTGTTACTTGTAGATAAGATGTAACATGATACAAACTTTTCAAAAAGTTGCACTTCTGTCCTGTAAATCTATATTTCACCAAACATCTTGGAGATCATCAAAATGTTTTTTTTTTTTTTTTTGGTAAATGTGAGACAAGCTGTTATGTTCTGTTAGGTCAGCAGTGGTTCCCATGGAGATTTCCTGGAAGCCGGTCTGGACAGTTTCTCCTTCTTATTGTTAAATCATGACCTCTGACCTTAACTCAGGCAACAGGTCTGTAGATTTAGAAGTTGACATGTTTTTTTTTTGTTTTGTTTTTTTTGTCACCTCCAGAATTTATTATCAACAAGTTCTTGGAGTCATTTAGGTTTCATAAATTCAGCTCAAATTCCAGAAAAAGTTCATTCAGCAGTTAAAACTGGAGGCAGTTACTTTTCCACACAGGGCCAGGCTGGTTGGATAGATTTTTCTCATAATAAATACAATCATAATTTGAAAACTCCTTTTTGTATGTACTCAGGTTATTTTTTAATAGAATATTAAAATTTAATTGTTGATCTGAAACATTTAAAGGAGATAAAAATTTTTTTAAATAAAAACAGAAGAAATCTCAACCTCCCACAAATGTAACTACATATATCTTTCATCTTCCTTATAGCAATTTTGGAATATTTCTATACCTTTTTTTAAAAGAAACATACTTATGCCTGGACTTTGCCTGATTTCGTGATCCATACTCCCCACAGGTCAGTACACACATGCAGACATTTCATTTCATTCATTTCATTTCAACTAAGAGCGGATTTTGTTTATATTTCAGAGCTTCTATTTTTTTTTCTCTCTCAATTTTTGCTCCCTAAGTAATCACACAGTGA
Source organism: Alfaro cultratus (assembly GCA_903066825.1). Taxonomy (NCBI): domain Eukaryota; kingdom Metazoa; phylum Chordata; class Actinopteri; order Cyprinodontiformes; family Poeciliidae; genus Alfaro; species Alfaro cultratus. Next base: position 15,142 of record CAEFZX010008680.1, read on the forward strand.
ATATTCAGATTTGGAAGAAAACAACTAAAGTGAACATGTTGCATCTGAATATCTGTCTGCAACCAAGAAGGAAGATCTTTAGATTTGACATGTATTTTGCTCTAAAGCTCTTCTCTTTTCTCTGTTAAAATCTGGATTTTCTTTTACTCAGTGTTTACCACAAAGATTTTTTGCTAAATCTCCACAGGAGGCGGCTGTGATCCAGGTAAGTGAAGCGGGTCTGTGTTGTTCCTTTTAGGGCCGCATGGTGTCGCTGTTGATCCATTAATTACCCTCCCGGCTCCAGCTCTGCGTCCGAGCTTTGAACCTGCGGCATCCAGCCGGGAGGCAGCGCGGTTCATGCATTTATTTGCAGCGCTTGGCATTGATTGGAGCATTAAACCTGCAGCGCCAACAAAGCTAATGATTCTCCTGCTTGTTTTTAACAGAAACACCGCAGCTAGTTCTCCCGTTTCCACTCAGTCTTTCTACTTGTATCGATTTGGTCAACAACAGACAAACAACTTTCGAAACCTTCTGGAATAAGTTTTTTTATTTTATTTTATTTTATTATTTTTAATTTCTTGGGAAATAGTGCAGTGTCATTCAGATCCCATCTGAGCCGAATCAAGGAGAATCCTAGACGTTTTGTGCCTGGTTTCTAATGTTTTTTTTTAATTTTTTTTAATTTTTTTTAATCAAAGCTTTAAAGCACAAACCTCCTCAAAAAGATCCAACTAAATCTGTTCCGGGCGGAACCTTTGTGTCTCTTCCCAGGAACAAATGTTCACAAAACCCCGGATACATTCCACGGCATTTGCTGTTTGGTTTTGTGTCTTTATACACTGAAATAAAGTCATCTTTATGATTAAAATGGATTGTTATTATTACTGTTGTTAAAGGAAAATAAATAAATAATGATAAATAAACAAATAAATAAATAAATAAAAATTGATGCTTATGCCATAAATTTACTGAACGGAAACGTGGTTTTCGTTCAGGCCTTGTGGATTTACAGGTTTTCAATTTGTTCGGCTTCAGATCTGTATTTAATATAAACACAGATCCAAATCCAGTCGATCTTTTATTATTAAACAGATTGAATCTGATCCCAGCTGGATCTGATTCCTTTTGGCCATTAAAAGTAAAGTTTTTGCTTATTGTTCAAAAAGTTTTCAGGTATTAGTCATCAACTGTTTGCGTTTTCTTATGCGATTTTATTTATTGATTGATTGATTGATTTTTTTTGCTTACTTTGTAGTTAAGCAGAAAACAAATGTGATGGATCCACTGAAGCAACAACCATTCCTCCTGTCCACGTCACCAGGATGAATTGAATTCTATTTTTTTTGACGTTGTCAAAATTAAAATTAATTTTAATTCATTTTAAAACAAACATTGATAAATCCGACAAATGCAACCCCTCCGAGTAATTCTAACAAAAGTGACTCAAACCAAAATGTTGCGGATGTTTTCAGAAAAATCCACTTTAAGCAAATGAATGACGACACAACACGTTTCTGGTTTGTTTCTTATTTCGAACTTTATTTTATTATTATTATTTTTTTAAAAATGCTCCTTTTTCAATCCTAAAAGAAAACAAGTGTTTTGTTCAAATTACAGAACGTCAGTTTAAGCGCAGATATTGGAAAAAAACAAAACAAAACAACAAACCATTTGTTGTGAAAATATGATGTCAGAATCGAAAAGAATCATTTTAAGACGAAAATCTGAGAAGGTGAAACTCAGCGCAGTCATCGCTGTTCCTCCACTGCTGCTGTCCTCACAGGAAAAAGACTGACTGCAGAATGAATACGACATTAATTTACATATATATGTATTTGCTTCAGTTTATGCCCATTTCATCATCTCTCGCTTCCTCACAGCACAAAACCCCCCAAATTCAACAGGATTTTCAAGATGGATAAATGTATTCAAATAAGCAACATCTCAAAATAAATAAAACAAAAATAAAAATAATAAAAAATGAAATTCTAATACGAAAAAAAAAATGTATGTATATATGGAATTTTTATGCAAATCAGGCTAACGTGTCGTTTAAAAAAAAGTCCTTCAGGTCCCAGGAGCCCCAGAGTTGATATGAGTCAGAAACATTTCCTGGGAGCCTCTTCTGAAAACTTACAGCATCGGGCCCCTTCAGATACTAAAGGGTCTGAACTTCTCTCAGAACCAAACAATTCCCCTCATGGTAAAAACAGTACAAAACAATTCATTGATTCATAAAATCCTGCTGAAAATGGCAGATCTCATCATTATTGTACCTTACAGATTTTACATTTATATTTATTGTATGGGTAAATCAATGAGCTTATTTACATTATTTTTGTCTTAATTTTATTGAAGTTATTTTGTTTTATTGTTTCTTAAAAGATGAAGCCACAGTGCTGTAATAATTAATAGAATTCCTGACATCATTATTATGATCCAGATAAACTTTGTTAACTTTCCCATATTTTAGTGAACAATATTTCAGGTATGACTCAAATGTAACTGGATTTTTTTTTTTTTTTTTTTTTGAAAGGGCAGGTAAAGGTCAAAGGTAGTACAGAAGGCCCCTGTGAGCAGATGTTACTGTTATGTCATGTGAGTTAAATTTACATGAGGCCTGTTGAGACCAGTCACTGACCACTGGCCATAAGAACCAGTCCCAGCCAACACACACACACACACACACGCACACGCGCACACACCCTGACTGAACACTATCCTGTTCATTAACCACACTCTGCAAACTTTAAGCAGTTTTCAGAAGAGTGCGCTTTCTATAATGGTAATCCAACATGGCTGCTATGTGTGAAAAGCCACAGCAGCTTCGTGTGCAAAACTCTTGTCTATTTTCCGCTAACGCCGAAAATACGTAATTTCACAATCACCGTGTTTCTGTTAAATAAGAAGCGCAATTAAATCACACGTGAAAAAGTTTGTTCATGTAATAAGTTATTAAAAAACGCCACAATCTCCCAACACGACTTCCTGTTGTCCTCTTCTTCTTGATTTCCGCCAGAGGCAACATCCGGTTGTTGAACACATGACTCGTGTGATGCAGAAAAAAAGTGCTTTCGTTCCCAATATTGGCCAGAAGAAACCCCCTCCTCATCCTAGCGCCAAAACCTTGTCAAATTGCTCAACCATCAGGTTCATGGAAGCGTAGATAGAGATAGCTGCAGTGGTGAACTGTTCGTTTGTCTCTGCCACCAGTTGAGGAACCGCTCAGCCTCTGTGCTGAACATGTTCTGTTACTGGATGAATACAGACAGAAACACGTTTTTATCGGCTTGTTCAGTGAACTGGAGTTCGACTGCTCGCTCATCACAACAACAAACTGTTCCCTGCGGTTTCCTGGCATGCAGCTGGAATACGAAGACACTCCTATGAAGTCATTCCAAGATCTAAGTTCTGAACTTCTTGTCAAAGCCAAATGCAGCATCACGACATTGTGAATTGAAATCTTAATCAAATTCTAGAAATATAATTGACATAAAAAGGAAGCGCCACCCTATGTTAGCTTTGAGTTCTTATATGATCAGATTTTCATAAGTTTCAAAAGGATTTGAGTCCAACATAAACACACAACACATCCCTCACTCTGTCATTATTAACATGAAGCCAAGTGAAAACGTTTGTGACAACTAATGGAGAAAATACATCAAATCCTAGAATTTCTTCTCAAATTCTCAAGGTCTGCTTTTTAAAAAGTGCTTTCAATAGTTTAAGTGGCTCAATTATAATGTGAAAAACATTTTTAAATATAGATTTTCTAAACCTGTAAATCTGCATGAAGGCTGGAAACCAGCTGCAATCTGTAAGAGCAGCCAGAGGAAGCTCTCAGTCCACTGACTCCTTAGAAACCACAGGGATCCTCTCGGCTTTGTCAGGTTGGATGTTTTACTTTGTGCTTTTCTTCTCCGTTTCTAACTGGAGGGGTGGGGGGGGGGAATCCTGTTTGGAGCTGACCAGTGACGATTAGCCACAAACTCAGACATGTTCCTGCTAAAGCAAACATCTGTGTTTCAGGGGCAAACAGCAGATGGTGAAAACACGCTGCCTCACATCCATCACAAGCACAACTTCCACCAAAACATGGAGGACGGCTGCTTTGCTTCACCTGTAAAGGTTTAATGAGGAGAGTAAATCTATGCACATGGACTTAAGCTTTGTCTTTGTTTGAGATCAGCAGTCCCTTGGGGGTCAAAGGTCAATTTTATATTCATTTCTATTAGTAGTTGTGGTGAACATAATTGGACCTGGGATCTTTTTTAAAGGAACTCGACCTCATCCAGGACGTTATAAAACCCCATCAAGGGATCAAATATTACTTTTTGCATTAATTAATGATGATGAACTGTTTATGTCATTTAAATTGTTTTCATTCAGATATATTGCATCAGGCTGAAAAGTTTAACACGTTTTAACATGACCCAACTCTTGTTGTCAGCATGAGGCAAAACAGATCATGTTTAATATACATATAGTGCTAAAGTTGTGCTTAGGTGTGTCTCCTTAGTTTTTAACAAAACTTTAAAGTTTCATATCTTGAAAAAAATCCATTTTTGAGGAAATTTGTGTCGTTGTTATGTTTTGTTGAGTTGAAAATGTAAACATAACAAAAAAAAAAATTGGAAAAGATTTAGAGTAAATTATGTCTGGTATAGTGCGATAATCCCAAATCTAATATTTAACATAAAATAAAATAAAATAAAATAAATGTCACCTTAAACCAACGGAACCAGAAAGGAACCGGTTCAGGTCCAATCCAGACCCAGGAGAGTCTGTGAATGAATCCGGCAGGTTGCTTTGATCCAAACTCCACCTGCCAACCTGATGAGGTGAAGATTTGTTTTTGTGTGAATCAGTAAAAAAATGATTGAGAGTCTGTTGAGACGGACAGGTTCTGATTTCAAGCCTTTTTTATCCCCTCCTGGATTTGATTGGACCTTTTACTGTGAGTCAGTCCTGCCGTCTCCTCTGGCCATCTGAACAGTTTGAGGTCTAAATGTTCCCTCCACATGCAGCTCACAGGCTTCAGAGGGCCAACCAGAAATGAATCACGGATCTGCTTAGTTCAAATCCTTAAACTTGTTAAAGATTCTCTTAATATTAGATCTTCATTGTCAGATATTACACAGTGTTGTTGCAGCAGAGATAGGACGACGTGAAATAAAATTCAGAAAACAATCCGAACTGATATCAGGTGCAGATAACAGTTCTTATTGAATATTTTTGGTCGTGTTTCTGAATGCAGCCCCTCCTCAGCCTCCTGCAGGATCCTGCAGCTCAGCGACCAGGAAGCAAAAACCCATGGAATGATCCTCAATAGCAATAATAATAATAATAATAATAATAATAATAATAATAATAATAATAATAATAATAATAATAATAATAACAACAAACATTCGCATAGAAAATTTTACTTGCGGCTTTTCATGCATTAAAAAAAAATAAATAAATCATTGAAGAATTATGATGTTTTTTCTGCGCAGCCGCTGAAGCAGCGCAATAAAAACAAAATCCACAAACACACGATAAACATCAGTTATCGAGATGAACTGACCACAGAATGTGTCACGTGACAATACCAAAACGAATAAACAAATGTTAAAAAACATTTATAAGTTGAATAAAAACATTCATATAGATATACATATAAAACTATGTATATAACATCAAATTCCGATGTGTTTCAGGTTCACACTGGTGGCCTGTTTCGAAGCTGTTTCGAAGCTTTACTCTCGTGTCAAAATCAGGCGGATAAAATGTATCTTTTTTTTTTTTTTTTTTAAATCCTCTGAGGAGTTTTCTTTTAAACATGTTCCTTTATGAATTTGACAGTGACCTCAGATGAATGAAACGCTGACGCGTTGCTGGTGCCGGCCGTCCTGCAGGCTCTCCAACAGGTTCACCCGGCTGATCCGCGGCTCTGAGCTGCTGCTTGTGAGATTTTGAAACTTTGACTGATGTTCTGCAACGGAGACGACGAGAAGAGTTCCGCGAGGAGGAGCCTGGTGCGTTTCTATTTGGGTAAGCTGTGAGTGAGGCTGGCCCTTATGGCAGGAACATGGTGTCTGTGCGCTAAAGCGCTCCGCTTCTCTGAACCGTTCCTTCGCTTTGACACGGAGCCTCGGGGTGATGCTCGGGGCCAGCTGTGAGGGATCCTGGCAGGAACCAGCCGCTCGGCTTGTTGTGGAGTTATTGTGGAACATTTCGGGGCAGTTTGACTCACTTTGCGGCCTGTGTGAAGCGATGACGCGCTAATGCGATCCCGGCCTGTAAAGCGTGAACCAAATCCCGCTTGAAGATAAAAAAATGAATAAATAATAATTAAAAAAAATCAGACTGACAGGATGTGTCACATCTCCTTATAGTTTAGTCATGCCTCTGTTTCGTCGCGGTTTAATTTCAACAGCCCTCGGCGCGTCTTCATGATCTCCGTTTCTAAATGAGCAGAGCCTGATTTCTGATTTTCCTCCATTCTGTTTGTTTGGTGAAACTGAAACGATCCTCCAGCAGGAGGAAGGTAGGAGTGAAACAGCCGACTGATATGCAACTCTTTCCGCCTCCCCGCTGCATATTTCACGCTCATTTTACAGGATGCACGTTTTTTTTTTTTTTTTTTTTTTTTTTTTTCTGAAACACACTTCGTGTTTCTGTCTGCTGCAACCCGCACCCCCCACCCCCTCCACTCCATCGCCACCAACCCCGTCTGCGTGTCCTGACCGTGTCCGTGTCCGTGCCCTCCGGACTCCCTCTCTGTTTATTTTCCCTCAGAGATGGGATGTAAACAGTTTTGCAGACGCCTAAGGGGCAAATATTTGAATCGAAGGAGTGTAAATGTGAGGAGCGGCGAGGATTTGGGTTGACTCATGCACGGCGCGCGCTTCCAGCTCCGGTTTAGGTGCAGGGAGGGGTGGGGCCGTGGGGGGTGGGGTGGGGGGGATCAGTGTTGATGGGGCGCTGCAAAAAGTTTTCCATCCTCCTGCCAGTGTCGCTTTTCTTCAAGGTGTCAGAAAAGTTCAGGCTCATAGCGGGAAACGGTTGCGCTTATTTTTTGTCGGAGGTGTAAAATTTCCATCTTCTCATAGGATGCAAGCCGGTGTGGAAAATATGCAACAAGAGAAATAAATAAATAAATAAATAAATAAATAAATAAACGTATATAATCATCGCTAAACAAACAGCCACTCTCACGCAGCAGATTTTCGGGTTGTTTCATCCAGTCTCCTGCAGCCGGGAGCAAAGTCCTGGAGCTGCTTGGCATTTTTTGCAGCGTGCCAGTTATTGGCGGATGTGCGTGTTTCTCCGCGCGTCGTGATTGGCTGAGCGCTCAGTGGACGCCTTAATGTTTAATACTAATGTTCCCCTGGTTGGCTGAGGACTGGGAAGGTCCAACCAATGTTTTTCACTCGCTTTAGTGGCTGCGGCTCCCTAATTAATTGCAGCTATCTGTCTCCTATCGATGTGTGTGTACATGTGTGTTGTGTGTGTTTCCCCTTTTCTCCCCAAACCGAACATGAAATAGTTTGTTGGGCTATACTTTCTTTCTTCCTTTCTAATCCCCCCTTCCTTCCTTCCCGTCCTGGTTCGCTGGTGGAGACCGGGAGGACTGAAACCCAGCTGTGCTCGCCGCCGGTTCCCCCCTCACTGCTCGGTGATGTTGGACATGGGAGAGCGCAAAGAGGTGAAGATGATTCCCAAATCGTCGTTCAGTATAAACAGTTTGGTGCCGGAGGCCGTGCAAAGCGACAACAACAACAACAGCAGCAGCCACCATCACCACCACCACCACCACCACCAGAACCAGAACCAGAACCAGCACCGAGTTGTTGGTCCGGATGATGCCGAGCAGAAGGCGCCTCTCCCGGCCTCGCAGCCGGACGTCAAAGCTGACCCGAAGAGCGAGTCGCTGAACCCGGAGAGCTGCCCGGAGGAGAAGCAGGAGGAGAAGAAGGACGGGAAAGAGGGAGAGAAGGACGGAGAGAAGAAAAGTGGCAAGTACGAAAAACCTCCTTTCAGCTATAACGCTCTAATAATGATGGCCATCAGGCAGAGTCCGGAGAAGCGGCTCACGCTCAACGGCATTTATGAGTTCATCATGAAAAACTTTCCGTATTACCGGGAGAACAAGCAGGGCTGGCAGAACTCCATCAGACACAACCTCAGCCTCAATAAGTGCTTCGTCAAGGTGCCTCGGCATTACGATGACCCCGGGAAGGGGAACTACTGGATGCTGGACCCCAGCAGCGACGACGTCTTCATCGGTGGAACCACCGGGAAGCTCCGCCGGCGCTCCACCACGTCACGGGCCAAGCTGGCTTTCAAGCGCGGTGCCCGGTTGACCTCCGGGCTGACCTTCATGGACCGGGCCGGCTCCTTATACTGGCCGATGTCCCCCTTCCTCTCCCTTCATCACCCGCGGGCCGCCGGTGCCCTCGGCTACAACGGGACCTCATCGGGATACCCGGGCCACCCGATGTCCTACAGCAGCATGCTGACGCAGAACATGAGCAACAACCACTCCTCGTTCCCGCCGTCCAACGGGCTCAGCATGGACCGGCTGGTCGGTGGGGATCTCCCCTACGCGACGCACCACCTGACGGCGGCGGCCCTGGCGGCCTCGGCGGTGCCCTGCGGCCTCTCTGTGCCTTGCTCCGGGGCCACTTATTCATTAAACCCGTGCTCGGTGAACTTGTTGGCCGGTCAGACGAGTTACTTTTTCCCCCATGTCCCACACCCGACCATGAGCTCACAGACCGGCGCCGGAGGTGGCGGCTCGTTGCAGGCTGCCCGGGCTTCGGCTTCCAATTCCCCGCAGGCTCCGTCCTCTTCCTCGCTGCCATGTGACACTCTTAGGCCGGCTTTGTCCGGCTCTCTACCCGCCTTCTCCTCGGGACTTTCCGGGGGTTTGTCTGACTATTTCACACATCAGAACCAGGGGTCAACTTCTAACCCGCTCATACACTAACCCCCCCCCACTCCACTCCCCTGAACTTCATCCATCCATCCATCCATTCATCCATCCATGAAGGAGTGATAATCTCAAAATGATTGGAACACTAACGTGATCGTTTTTAACACTGAACATTTAAGATGTACAAAAAAAATGACAAATTATTATAAACTACTACCTATTATAGAAAAAAGAAGAGAGACTGCAAAACAAAAAAGAGCAGCACTGAGAAACTCACAGAAAGCAGCACTGACATTTCCAGGTATTTTTCTTTTTAAATATTATTATTACTATTATTATTATTGTTATTATTATTATTATTATTATTACTACTATTATTACTACTATCATTACTATGGTTTCTTCTTCTCCACGTTCTTCTCGTTGTTGCTGTGGCCCATCTCCTCCTGCAGTTTTAATTTCTGTGTACATAATGTGTGTTCTAAGTGTCTTCTGTACAATAATGTCAGTCAGTGACGTGCAATGTGATCTGAGATAAGAATGATGAGAACGAGGCTCACGATGTTCTTGTCTTGTTGGAGGAGGCAAGTTTCTGTTTTGTTTTTTATTTTTCATACTAGAATGAGTATTTAAATTAGTTGTGTTTTATGAAAGATTGTTTAATAATAATAATAATAATAATAATAATAATAATAATAATAATAATAATAATAATAATAATAATAATAATAATAATAATTTGCCTTCATGTGTCAGTAACATGCTGGTTAGAAAGCGGGGAAAAGTGATTTTTTATTTTTAAAGCTGAACGTTCTTAAAGCTGAACGTTCTTCTCCATTCATTCATTACCTGGTTTTAAAAAACTGCTGACGCGCTTTTTATAGACCAAAGAATCTGTTCCATATGAAGTCAGTATTGTTGTATATTCTGGAGGCCTGCTGAGGTCGGGATGAAGGAGAGACTCAAATCCTCCGTCACTGCAGAAAATGTCCCTTTAAACGAGATTTTTATCGCGTCCTTTAGGTTGGTTTTAATGATCCCTTAGACTTTTTTTTGTGTGTGTTGAAAATAGATTTTTGGTTATTTCAGCAACTGTTGGCGTCGCTGGAGGAATTTTATTTTTGTAATAATAATAATAATAATAATAATAATAATAATAATAATAATAATAATAATAATAATAATAATAATAATAATAAAAATATCGGGCATTATTTTTTCGAATTAAAGAATTGCGCTTTTCGGCGTTACCACTTTGTGCGTAAATGTCTCGTTTTGTGGAAGATTTTCCGCAGTGAAGCTTCGCCATGGAAACGTGATCGCCGGTTTAAAAAAAAAAACAACAACAAACAAAAACAAACAAAACACAGACGTTCACGATTCTTTTTCTTCTTGTTTTTGTACAATTAGTAAGAAGAAAACAAAAGAAAAAAAGATCATCTTTGTAATCTGACTTTGTTTTGTTTTAGAAAAGGAGGAACGCTGTAAAAAAAAAAAAAAAAAAAAAAAAAAAATCCCGTTTGTTTAACAAAAGAAATTCTGCCTTCTGATCTAATAGGCTCCTATTTGGAATGACTGTCTTTTAATTGTCGCCTCTAAAACAATTTTTCATGGTTGTGATACTGTTGTGGTCTTCTTCTTATTACCGTGTTTGTCGCTTATAAAAATAAAAAAAAGAAAAAATGTTTTAATCCTAAAAAAAAAAAAAAAAAGCACAAATAAAAGAATAGGTTACATTCATAACTAACGCAATTCCCTTTGTCTCTTCTTTACTGTGAAGCAGCAGAGTGATCTCTTCTCTATCAGGGTTTGGCTGAATTCGGGTTCTGGGTTTGCGCTGCGCTGAGCTGCGCTGCGCTGCAGAGCCTTGAGTCGGGGCCCCTGCTGGCAGCAGAGCTCTGGGGCCCGGTGCTGAAAGGGTTTGCGAGTCTTTCATTGTTTCAGAGTCACATTCTGTCCGTCTGAGCGGTGAAACATCCGGCGCTGCGGGCTGCGCCGCTTTGCTTTGTGCGCATCGGTATCTGCGCTCCGATCTCAGCGGAGCCGCACTTCTGTCCACGTTCCTTTCTGCTGCGCTGAAAAACGTCCAGATGATTGATGATTATTTTTTTCGGAGCGATTAATCTGAGCGAGGTGTCGCTGCGTGCCGTGATCCTCTGTGCTTGTTCCGGGTTTTTTTTCTTTTGTTGTTGTTGCTTTGCAGAACACAAACAATCCTGAGGAGTTCGGACTCTTTCAGATTTGTTCCCCAGAGTGATGTTCTCCATTCACTGTTTACTTTAAAGGCAGCTGCTATATGATCCCGGGGTGAGTGCTTTTTGCAGAGCTGTTGAAATGTGCTTTTATTGAAGTTAGAACTTTAGAACCTGCATTAAAAAAAAAGAAAGAAAAAAAAGGGAGTTCTCCTAAATTCACAAGTTTCGTGTCTTCTCGTGGCCAGAAGCCAAATCTCCATTTTTTGTTGTTGTTTTTTTTCTGTCATGCTGGAGGACCTGAAGCATATCACGGCTTTGTTTGGGTTCTGCTGTGGTTCTTTATCTCATGCTAACTGCGAAATGAAAACAAACAAATAACCCCCCCCCCTCATAACCCTCCAAATCAAAACAGAACGTTGGATGGTTTTATTGATTGAAAACTTGTTGGGTTTGGTGACGTAGTCTTCATCAGTCTTTGTTAAACGGCTCCGGAAGGTTTTTACAAACACGCTGATTTAAAGCCCAATACTTGGATATTTTTAAACGACTTATTTTTATTAAAAACATTTTCTCTCACTTTCATCTCATTTGCATGATGTGAAGGTCAACGTGCAGGGGGTCTGGTTTGCTTCTGCAGCAGCTGCTGCAGCCTCCGAGCTGCTGCAGCTTCAGAGACTCTGCAGCTTTGGACTTGATTTCTGGGAATTTCATTTTGGAACTTTTTCATGTTCGTCTCAGATTTGTGCTGGTGTCTTTCTCAGCTGTATGTTTTACTTTTATTTATTTTAAAAAAAATCTTTTCATTCCTCTGACTGTCCGCAGCTCTTCCTGCGCGGATCAGAACATGTTTGGGTTCAGTTTCTGGTTCTGGTTATTGTTCTCGCGAACACACTTTCTGTCAAACTCACCTGTTGATAATAAATAAATAAATAAATAAATAAATAAATAAATACATGAACGACATTTCACGTGTTGTATTGGCGATGATAATAATAATAATAATAATAATAATAATAATAATAATAATAATAATAATAATAATAATAAAGTCCTATTATAATGTCATATAATTAATAATAATTACAAATGGTTAGTTTTAATATAGTTTTTTTTTATTTCTTTATGTTTCTGTAGTTCTCTGGCGTTGGTATAAAATAAAAGTTAGCAATAACGCAAAACTCACACATATGTGACCTCAGGACTCAGATGCGTCACTGGTCGGTTGTGACCAGTGACGCTGGTCTCTCTCTCTGGTCAGTCTGTGAACCTGCAGCTCAGTGCAGGTCAGATGTTGTGGCTCATCATGCAGGCAGCGCGCTGTCCACGGGCCGGAGGCTGATCTGACTCTCCTCCTCCACCTGTTGATGAGCTGCTCGGTGCCAGGCAGGTTCTGGTCGGTTCTAGATGAGCTGAATTTGGTTCCATTACAGCTGAAAATGGGTCTGTTTGCTCCGCTGCTGCAGCTTAGCGCTAAATCCGTTGCGCAAGTGGAGTGTTTAGGTGAAGTTTGCAGCTCTGCAGCTGTGAGCTGTTCAGATGGCTGAATAGTTAGTCACCTTGTGCTCCAGCAGGGAGGTTTGATTTTTTTTTATTTTTTACTGCTTTATCAGTTAATAAAGAAGTGCAGTAAAGGATTATATCTAAAATACCAGTGTGATTATTTTAGAGGTTTCTTACCTGTTTGTAATGTTGGAATTAATAATAGATTATTGCTGGGAGAAGGCATATAATTTATTTATTCATGTAATTAAGGAATGAAATAAAACATTTAATTTTATTTTATACATTTTGAAAAAAAGAAATCAATTTCTCCTAGAAGCTCCAGTAGTTTTTTTATTTTATTTTATTTTTTTATTTTGTGTGTGTGTGTGTGTGTGTGTGTGTGTGTGTGTGTGTGTGTGTGTGTGTGTGTGTGTGTAACGTTTAGCTGTCATATAAACCAAAAGATCACCTTTTCAATGCACTCGTGTCCTGAGACTCTGGCAAAATAGAAAAATGCAAAGTGAATATTAGAAATGACACTGATGTGTTGCCGTAGTCGTGGTTTCCAGAGAGAGCGCTTTTAATTGAATTTTTAACATTTTGAAAACGTGCAGAAAAGTAAAACAAAAAGAAGAAAAAAGAGAAATCAGTGCTAAACAGGTTTACTGAAATCTTTTCATGAAAAATAATAAATGATTAATTGGATTTTTTTATTTCAACATAATCGGATTGGTTGTGGAACATGACTTCCGCTTTGCAGCTGTAAAAATAAGAATCAAGCAAAACGCTGAGTGAATTAAAATTCCCAGGAGTTATTTATTACTGCTGACTTCAAGTTAGTGGTTTGATATTTAAAATCCCCAAATCTCAGTTAAAATGAACATTTCGCGTCACTTGTAACCAGTTTCTTTCTTTTTCTTTTTGAAGATCTTTACTGCAAACAGCATTCTGTCTAAATGGCTCCAGCTCAGTATTTAGCTGCAAGTCCTAAAATCTGCAGATCTGTGATCATCTTCATCTGTTTTCATATAAACCCCCCAGGAAACATCAATTTAAAAAAATGTGTCTTAACAATGAGGGTTCTGGACCTAAATTTATTTATTTTTTTGATAAGCATCAAAACAAAAGGAAGAAAAAAAAAAAACCCAATAGTAATAAAACAATATTTAAAAAATTTCAATAAATTAAACACAGACACTGAAATTGAAAGAACTGATAATTAAATAACTGTGCTTTTTGTGTCGCTGTAAGAATATGTACAAAAAAAAAAGATTTGTTTTTATATCAAATTTCTGTCATATAGGAGAAATACAAAATGCTCCAACTGAATTGATATATTCATTTATCGATGGTCTCTTGTTCTGGCCTGGTGCATGGTCAGTCAGCCCAGTGAGCTGTGAGATCGGAACCATCTAATGGTTCTGCTCTCTGCAGTCCGTGGTTTGTAATCTGGGCTCCTCACTTAGCAGACCGAGTCCAGTCCGAACCGGGAGACACCTGAAGCATCACAAATATCCAACCTCTCCTTCTCTCTCTCTCTCTCTCTCTCTCTCTCTCTCTCTTTCTCTTTTTCTTGTTAAACCTTTCAGATCTGTCCAGTGGACCTCTGCACCTTGTAGACATTTTATTCTGGGCCCATCAGGATTTCCTTCACTGTGAATCAGAATAAGGACCCAGAGCAGAGCAGAGCAGAGCAGAGCAGAGAGGAGGCATTAGCACCCAGTGATTTTGTAAATCTGATTATCAGCTCAGGCCAGGCTCTCGATGTGCAGAAGTTAAAATCCGTTTTGGAGGCTCCGGAGTCGATTCCTGAAGTGTGAACCTGTGAAGTCTGCAGCTGCAGCAGATGTTTTGGCTCGGAGGGTTTGATTGTCTGATATGATACAACAACAAAGACAGACTTTCAGCAGCAATTTGTTCGCTTCCTAGAAGAAGGCTGCGAGCAGAACGAGTCCAACTGTAATGCAAGAAGCAGCCCGACAATGGAGCTGCCGTGCAACCCAATCTCTGTCAGCCTGATGCTATCTGCCCATGTTAAATGGGGTGACCAGCAGTCAAAAGACAAAGGAGCAACAGAAGGACCACAGGAGGGTGGAGGAGAGGGGGGGACTAACTTTACTCTCTCTCTCTCTCTCTCTCTCTCTCTCTCTCTCTCTCTCCCTCTCTCCCTCTCTCTCTCTCTGGCTGTGTTTCCATTACAAGTGTGCGTAAAGCTTTGTCTATGTTCCACTAATGTCAAAACAACACAATTGCACAATTGCAGTGTTTCCATTAAATACCAAATTGCAATTAATATCACGTGAATAAGTTTATTCACAATCTCTCTCCAACTACTTCCGATCTTCTTCTTCGTGCTTTCCGCCAGTAGCAACATCCGGTTGTTGATCAAGTGAGTCGTGTGTATGGGGGAACAAGTGTTTCCGTTGCAGTTTTACGAAACATAACTACTTTCAATATGGCAATAAATAAATAAATAAATAAATAATAATAATAATAATAATAATAATAAAAGAAAAATCCCAGGCCAAATCTTTTTGTAATCGAAAAAGGAGAGATGTGTGTTTCCATTAAGCAAATTTATTTTCCAAATGTCAAACTGCACAATTATATGGTCAATGGAAAAACGCCACCTCTCTCCTAGTTTTTTCTCTCTCCTTCTTTCTTTCCTTCTCTTTTCTATTCCCTTTTATTTATCTCCTTTCTCTTAGAACTCAGTGAAAAGCATTTGCTCCAGGTGAAATACTCTGGGACCCAGACAGTGGTCCTCTGAAGGCTTGATTTTCCTTTTAGACAGTTTTCAACAACAACATTTCGCTGAATCTAAAAATCTTCTCTGATTCAGCGTTTTTCTTCTCTAACGAGGACGTTACAATAAAAACAGTGGCAGTCGGCTGACCTGCACCTACAGGTTGATCAGGACACTTTTGGCTGTTGTCTGAAAACACCTGGAGATAGAATATCAGTTTACAGAGTTTTTGTTCTTATTGGCGCCAGCCTGATGTTTTTGGCTTTCTTTCATGTTTAAATTCCAAGTCTGTGAAAATAGGAACCGATTCCTAACATTTCAGAAGAAATGTGTGATGTTCAGGGTTTCTGTTATTACCTGTAGCATTCCAAGTCAGGAATGACTGTAGACCATTTGTTGTAAATGTGAGTTTTATGACAACTCTAAGCTTAATTCAGTTGATTTTTTAAAAACTTAAATAGACGTGATTTCTTTCTTTTCTCACTGACTAATGAGGAAAGTATTATTCTTGGATTGGACTTGTTGATGGAGTGGAGGGTTGAAGACGTTGGTGGCCTGATGCAGCATCTGTTCTTATCATTAGCTTCTCAGGGCCAAACATTCTGAGTGAAACAGATTTTAATGTGAAAAAATGATTTTGGTCCTTCCACCAATGGATGAAGACAGAGACTAAAGGAAAGTCAGTGGATGTGAAGCAGGTTTTATTTTACAACGATATTTAATCCATGCAAGATTTGCATAATGTAGACTTTCATCTGTTGTTCATGTCACATATTTATTTTTATAAAAGTGATGAACACATGAAGCAACCATGTGCAGTTCACCATGATAATTTTTTTATTTGATATTTTTAAATTGAAGGTGTTAAAATATGTGTTAAATATTTTAAATATTCTTTTTCCTGTTACTGTAACATTAAACATATGTTGGATAAAAACAGTATAAGATGTTATTATATTATCACAAGAGGAGTCTAACGTGGAACACCACGCTACGCTGCGCAATGCGCCTTTAAAAAGCTGAGGAAACTGATGGAGTGGAAAACAGAACAAGTGGTAAAACGATCTCAACTCACTTCCAATCAGATTCAGTTCTATTCAATTAGAGTCAAATCCACCAAGCTTATTTTCAAAGCAACAGTTCGCATTAAAAGTCATTTTTATAACAAAACCCAAAACAGATTTTCTCCTGTTCACATCCACACACACAGAAACGTACAGCCAAACCAATTAGGCTCATTCTAGAACAATGCAGCCTTATAGACTGATCCACAGCAAATCACATACAATCCCATTCGATCATATTTATAAAAACTGATATTTTATAGAATTGTTGATTATGATTACCCAACAACAGTCCCTCATGAAGAAGCATGTGGTGACAGTGGAGAGGAAAGCTTCCTTTTTAACATGAAGCATCCTGCAGCAGAACGCAGGCTGACTATGAACATGACTGGCAGAGCAAAGTCTGCTCATTGGAGCAACTGCAACTAAAACTCAATCTGAGAGTTTCTGATGAGAGTGCATTCAGCCTGCTGATGTGTTAACAGTGTCATGTTAAGTAGGAAACCTTTGTTTGTTTTTTTTGTTTGCTTTTTACCTTAGATAGAACTAAGCAAATGGAAAGATGTAGTTTATTTTGCACAAAGACCCCAGGGTACTGTCTGGACATTAGAGGATATTTTTCTTCTGTCATCATGTTGTAACAGTTTGGCACGAGACACATAATCTGTATATATATATAAAAATAAAAAAAAAATCAAGCTTCTGTGCATTCTCCAAGTGCTAGTTAGAAACCAATCAGAGCCAGGAGGAGGGTCTTAGTGCTGTCAATTATTCTCATTTGCGCCGCTCTCCCCTCCCTCTGAATGCTTGCTCTCTGCTCTCTGCTATAAAACAGCTTCTTCTAATCTGCAGAGCCTGTCCTGAATGCTAACGCTCCTTAGCATGGCCACCCATGACGGCCGTTAGACGGTTTTCCTGTAACAATAAGTTGTTTCTAATCCATTAGCACATCTAGCAGCACATTCACATGGTGATTGAGAGCTCTAAGCACCTCCTCCTGACTCTGATTGGTTGTTTTTGTTTGGGAGCGGTTCATTTCTTTAGAGGCAATACCAGCTCAGAGAGAAGGTGGAGGAGATCGATCTTTTCACAGATCATCTGTCTCATATTGTACTGATTGTTTTAGCAAATATGTAAAAAAACATTTTTTTTTAAATTAAAGTTTAAAACTTCAGCTAAAGTGAAACATGTTATATAGATTAATGACACGGTTGGATGTTTAAAGGCCTTTATTTCTGATATAATGATTCTACACTTACAGGTAATAAAAACATGACATTTAAAGAAGCAATGAAAAACATTTTTACACAGAATTCTGCATTTAATGTAAGGTAGAACCTGCTTAAAAGTTAAATTTTTATTTTCTTTCTTCAGACTCAAAAAGCATTTCTAGTCTGACAAACAGGCCTCATCTGAATGTATATCCTGTTTTATTGAATATGACTGCAGATTTACATAATTTTACCCACTTTAAGTCTTGACTACATAAGAGCTCATTAGTGGAGAATATTGATTAGGAAAAACGTTTCTTCTGCTTAAAATTTGTTAATTTGTTAATACATCATTTGTTTGTATTACTTTTTAAAATTTTATTCTTTAGAATATCAGAATTTGCACAACTTTTTAGTCTGTCCATCATTTTAAAATATTAAAAATTATAATTAGTTATAATTTTTAATTATAACCAGTTACTCAGTACTTGAGTAGCCTTGAGTAATTTTATTGGATCAATACTTTTGTCTTTTACTTGAGTAAAAATGTGCTGAAGTAGTTGAACACAGTTTTTGTGTACTCTATCCACCTCTGTACTTATACAGTTTGAATGTTAACCTATCATGAGTGCAAACAGTCAACAGTGAAATAAATGTTGTACAGGCTTCATGGTGGATTGGACAGTAGAATGGATTGGGAGGAATGAATGAAAAACAGGCCTCTCTGTTTTCCTGGTACATGAACCATCCTTCCCAACTCTACTGAGTCTTTACTGAAACGCTGCCAACTGGACATGACCTCTGACCCAAACAGAGGTAGAACCTTCTCCAGAATTGATCAAATTATCAATCTTGGGCCTGTTCTGAGATACGCTTTCATTGCTGTAACAAAATGTTCTGTTGGATAAACTCTAGGGCAGATGGGCAGGTAAAGCTGTGGTTGATGTGAAAGCTCAGCCCACTCTGTGGGCGCTTCCTTAAAAACAGGTTTAACAGCCATTTCTGAGCATGTTTCAATCATCCCTGTACGCGGAAGAACAATAATGAAAAGACTGGAATTTTTTTTTGGCACAATAGAGCAATGATTGATCATGTACCTCACTACAATGATGAGAAGAAATCTAGAACTGGTCTACTTCAAAAACAATGAATAAGAAGTCTTTGTTTGGAGAAGGGTTGAAGTAAAGCAGTGTCGGTGGTTTGCCTCCTGTATGCCATGTGTCAGAACAGCATCCAGGATGTGATAAAAACTTTGCTCATTATTTGTAGAAAACAAGTGAGTTTAGAATTAAAGCTGCAGTATGTAACTTTTATAAAAAAAATAATATTTTTTTTTACATATTTGTTAAAACTGTCATTATGTCCTTGAAGTATGAGACAGATGAGAAAAATACTTAGCTGCTCTGCCTTCTCTCTGCTATCTGCAGAAACACACCACTCAGTCAGAAACAACCAATCAGAGCCAGAAGGAGGGTCTTAGTGCCATCAATCAACCTTGTGTATGTGCTGCTTACACCCTCCCCCTATTTCTCTGCTATGCTACAGCTAGTTCCCCACAGCAGAGCCTGTTGTGAATGCTCAGGTTAGTTTCCATGGCCACCGATGTCGGCAGGTAAATAGCTTTCCTAGCTTCTTGGTAAGTGGTTTCTCTATCATTACCACAGCTGTAGCATGTACACGAGCATGACTGACAGCACTAAGACTCTGATTGGTTGTCTCTGAAATACTGGAGTATTTCTTTAGATGGCAGTAGGACTACAGGGGGAAAGAAGAGCAGCCTGATTTTTTTTCACAGATTCTCTCATACAGTCGGCATCGTGACAGTTTTAGAAAATATGCAAAAAATATTTTTCCACTTTTAGCTATTCAATTCTTTAAAATTCTAATCAACTAAAGTTGGAAAGGTAATTTTCAAAACAATTGCCACATTGTAACAACATTAGCTTTTTCTCCACCGGGAGGAGACTTTGCAGCAGACCCAGAATTCCCTGTTGGGCCTGGGAACACCTTGGGATCCTCCAGAACCAGCTGGAGAGAGGAGCTGATTTCCCAACTGGACCCGTTTCCCTGGATGAGCAGAAGACCAGGGGCGGATTCTGCTGAAGCATTCGGATCAGAGCGTAGAAGAAGATGTGTGTCCTGCCATATCTTTGTCTCATTGGCTGTGAGCAGGGTCCAGCAGAGAATGGTAAGACTGACACATTCCATGTATTATTATTATTATTATTATTTAAATCTCAGTGTTATCAAAGTTTGCAGTTTTGTGTTGGAATAATTGAAGTGTTGCTCTAGTGTCAACTAATTTAGCTACAGAACTAATAGTAAAGTTAAATTCACTATCAAGCTGAGCTTTTTCATCCAGAGGTGGTTGTTAATTTGCAACACGTCTTAATGGCAGTCGCCAGGGAAACGGTTTACAGTCTGCCTCTTTTTGAACGAAGCTTACCTTTCTATGCTTCAGTGATGAACCAGTTCAGTTTTTAGTTTAGTTTTATCACAATATGACCAATTAGATGAACAATTAATTTAATTATATACATTTTAAGAATATGTTTTCTATAAACTTCATAATATTTTATCTTAGACATACTGATGAAAGTCTGCCTAAATAAAAATCCAATTGTAAAACCACTTTTCTGCATTAGATCCTAACAGTTTGCTTTAGATGTATATCAGGACATGGCTTTAATTAATATTTCTGAAAATATATTGTTGCAATCCATTCAAATTATTTTGTGACCCAGAGGATGGCAATGTCTGTTTGAGAATCAGGGGAAGCAAGCAAAACCAGCATCCAAGGAGGAGAGGGATTGATTCAAAGGCAACGCTAAGAACCCACAGAACAGGGAAAGAAGGTAAAAAAGAAGCCCTCCACCCCCCTCCACCCTGTTACAGACTGGCACCCTGCTGCTGCTCCCAGCCTCTCCTCTCCCTGCTGGATCTCTGTCAGTACATCCTGCAGGCTCTCCTCTGCTGCTGGAGAGCCTTTCTGCTAGTCACCTTCCCCTCCCTCTGTGGATTTATTCCCTTTGAAAAAACCCAGAACCAGAGCTTTGTTCTGATTGGTTGTTCAGTATTTGCAGGTGTGGATGGTTTTTGTAATTAAGATGAAGAAGCCATCCTTCCATTCATTGTCTGTACTAGCTGGTGTCTTTCTCCAGTGGTTGGGTGAGAGGCGGTTCCCTCTGGACGGGTCACCAGTCCGCTGCAGGCAGGGCCGGCCCTGACTGCAGGGCAGCACAGAGAGACACACAGAGGTGGGCAGAGCGCCTGAAAATAATTCTCAAGTAAAAGCAGCACTATGTCGACATATTTTTTGCTCCAGTAAGAGTAAAAAAGTATTTGGTAAAAAGTGTACTCAAGTGCTAATCAAATTATCAATAATTTAATATATAAAAAGTACATAATCAGACAGACCAAATTTCTTCATTTCTAGTTGTTTTCTTCTTCTACTCTTTTAATCTAACACATTATTAATCCCAATGAGGCTATGTTGACAATGACTGGACCTCATGTCTGGGATCGACAGAGCAGTCTGTGTTAATGGACGGGAAGGATTTAACTGGCCGTTTAGTGTGTTTCTAGGTGTGTTTCTGTGAAAGAGTGCCACCCCGTCCTGAGCACACACTGGGCCCAGGCCACTGATGGTGGAGATTGGAGATTTGTGATGCTCACCTGTTTTTTTTTAATAAAACCCGACCCAGTATGCAGAGCCGAGCCAATCACTAGACCATCTTGTATTTCTTCAGTCTGAGATCTGCATTGGTCCATGTTAGACTTTTGTTTTTTTCTGATAGAGTTTACAGATGTTACAGAAACAAATTCAACATATGAAACCGAACTGGTGGATGAGAAGATTTCTAAAGCTTAGGTCAGCCTCAGGTCCTGGGGTAGGATCAGGTACGGACTGGTGCTGTGGGTTCAGGTCAGACCAGGGATCTGTACGCTGGGTCCAGGTCTGACTGGCTCTTAATAACTTTGGCCCAGAGATGAAAGAGAACCGCCCATTGCTTTCAAATATGAATGTTTTCAAAGAAAATTTGATAGATACATTATTATTATTATTATTATTATTATTATTATTATTATTATTATTATTATTATTATTATTATTATTATTATTATTATTAATAATAATAATAATAATAAAATTTTTAGACCACACACCTGCTCTTGAAATATTCATTAAATTCTTCTCCATAAAACAAATGGTTCTGTTCATTTTTTTAAAAAGTGGTTTTGATCCCCAATAAAACTTTAGAATTGAAATATATTCTTTGTTCTTTTTGAAATGAGAAAGAAATTGAAACATTAGGTAACTACAAAATATGACTATTTCGTATTTATGTTTTTAAATAGGGACAGCAGGTAGCACAAAGGTTCAAAGGTCGCTGAATCCTGAGTTAGGCTGCATGCAATCAATGGAAATCAAGGCAATGTCCTCATTAGGCTAAGTGTAGAAGCTCAGGCATAGTTTATGAAATTGTTACCTGAACACCAATTGATTCAGAATGTAATATACATAACATCCCCGGTCAGTTGGAATGATGTAAAATAAAATTAACATGAACATAATTGAAGAATTAATAACAATAAAAAATCAGGTGTCTTTGACTTCCAATAAAATTCCTGCTAATGCAGTTTTATTTGTAGTTGTTGTCTTTAGACCCCTTTGGAATTTATGAATATGAATGAGCCACTTATCTCAGCACCCACAAATAACAAGAGGTAGGTCTATTATTATGATTCCTATTGTTTTTGTTCAACACTCTCCTGTTCGATTTTGCCCATGTGTCTTTTAATAACAACTTTTCAAAGGCTTCCAGATGCCTAATTAAAAAGAATCTGGTAATATACATTCAGTAATCATGATGTTTAACAATAGTAGTAGCGGGTGGCGATATGCAACATCAACTTTGTTAGAGGAGAGCCACACCTGTTAAACTAAGGAGGAAGATTACATGGCAGCTGGCTTCATGCTTCAAAAACAGGTTGAACTG
This sequence comes from Alfaro cultratus, assembly GCA_903066825.1. Classification (NCBI taxonomy): domain Eukaryota; kingdom Metazoa; phylum Chordata; class Actinopteri; order Cyprinodontiformes; family Poeciliidae; genus Alfaro; species Alfaro cultratus. The sequence goes on from CAEFZX010008680.1 coordinate 37,748, forward strand.
TGTGGAAATGGGAAATGTTCTGACACAATCTTCATAAAACATCAGTGGCTCTGAAAGTCCCTGCTTATGGTGGGAGGGAGCTTTAAGGAGCGTTTGGGCTCTTTGAGTGTCTGCTTATTGAGGCAGCAACACCTGAAATGACGGATGACTCTGGCAGGTCCAGCCTGTTCAGAACTGTACAGTAACACAGTCATGGGGGGAAAAGGACAGTTACAGTGTTTTCCATTTCTTTGCATTTATCCAACCTTTCTTGGGATGTTGTGAGATTTTCAAAAATGTCCACATTTTATCTGTGCTTAATAAATGATGACATTATGAAATCATTGTGATGTGGTCTTTTTCTTTAGTTTAGATATGAATCATTTTAGAACTCGTAAGACGACATCTTCTATTATAAAAAAAAACTGTCAGAGAGTGTTCTTTGTTTTCACCATCACTGTATTTACAGCCAGATAAACTACAGAAATATTCTACAGTTTTCCCTGTAATCCTTATTTGCATAAACTGGTGATTTGTAAACATATGTGCTTTGGATTTGGTAATCAAAGCTGATGAAACAGATTAATTGGTCTAGACAAAGGTAGGTCAGTGCTCATGTTTTGAATTTAATTCAATTGATGAGCTACGCAGGCTGCATAGTGGCGCAGTTGGTAGCACTGTTGCCTTACAGCAAGAAGGTCCTGGTTCGATTCCCGGCCAGGGGTCTTTCTGCATGGAGTTTGCATGTTCTCCCTGTGCATGGCGGGTTCTCTCCGGGTACTCCGGCTTCCTCCCACAGTCCAAAAACATGACTGTCAGGTTAATTGGTCTCTCTAAATTCTCCCTCAGTGTGACAGAACAATGTCTTGTCTGTTTCTGTGTTGACCTGTCCAGGGTGACCCTGCCTCTGGCCCGGAACGTTAGCTGGAGATAGGCACCAGCACTTCCTGACCCTATTAGGGTCAAGAGTGTAAAGAAAATGGCTGGATGGTGAGCTACGCCATTATTAGTTTATGTATCACTGAATGGCTTAGAACCACAATAATCATATTTCCAGACCACTCAAGTCTTCTGGTTCTAGTCTTCTTTGCCTCCTCAGAACCAGAACCAAACATGGGTCTTCCATGCAATGAAACCCCTGCAGCTACGTTTTGTCATTTTATCTCCTATTGACAAACTGCAAGGAATATAACTTCATGCTGCTGTGCCTGTTTGGGGCACAGAACAAACTTGTAGACGATAACCTGGTCAGATGAGACCCAAAAGGAAGTCTTTAGCCTTACCGCAAAAAACAAAACAAAAAACAAACCAAAAACCCGACATAACCCCAACCCTAACACCCTACTGTGAAACAATGGTGTTGCAGCTGTGGGTGTACTTCTGTCCTACAGGGACACGGAAGTTTATCAGTTGATGGGCAGATGGATGAAGCTGAGAAGAAAACTGTACTGAGAGAAAACCTGTTGGAGGCTGCAGAAGACTTGAGACTGGAGTGGAGGATCACCCTCCAGCAGGACAACAACCTGAAACGCACAGCTAGAGGATATTCATAAGGTACAATGGCCCTGTTAAATTCTTAACATAAATCTGATTGAGAATTTGTTCCGAGTCATAAAAACGGATCTTCTCCCTCAGATCTGACTGAGCCTGAGCTTTAGCAATAAATAATCGGCAACATTTCAGTCTCTAGATGCACAAAGCTGGTAGAGATGTACCTAAAGGATCTGGAGTGGCAATTGCAACAACAGGTGGTTCCACAAAGTAATGACTAAACAAAGCTGAATAAAAATGAAAGCTAAACCTTTCTGCATGTGATTATTATCAGAATAATTGGAGATGTAATGCAGTGTAAGGACCATTTTTCCAACAAATACTGTGTTGGGAGGACCAACTACTCCTAATGGCATCCAAAGCCCGGGTCATGGGTTTAGAATAAAGTGTCAATAGAGTTTAGGGGTGGTTTCATGGGTTAGGATATAGAAATGAATGGAAAAGAGTAGAAGTCAATGCAAAGTCCCTGTTAAAACAGAAAGAAAGACATATGTGTACGTATGGAAGTGCATGCGTCCATGCGTGTGTGTGTGCGTGTGTGTGCTCGCGTCCAACCCTCCATTATTTTCTTCAGCCTTGTCAGATTGGTTGTTGGTCATTGATGATGGGGAGGTGGGAACGCAGACTGCTTCACTTTTGTCTTTCGGCTTTAAACTAATCTAGATTTGATTGGTTGAGATGAGGCTCGGTCTGAAACACGGTACATTCCAGCTGCGGGAAGATCTGGACAGAATAAGGAGCAGAGTTAGAGAAGCTTCCCATTTAAAAGAGGGCAAAGCACTTTTAGCTGGAGGTCAAGGACATGTTAGAAGCGTATGGGGGTTGGGAAACGGGGTTAGGAGCCAGTGACCAGGCACTGTCCCCTGCAGTTTATAGAGTGCATCAGTACATCAGGACTGGAAAGCTCCACTTTCCTTCCTGATTCTCCCATTTACAAAATCTTCTAGCAGTGCCAGTTCTGAATTATGCACATGAGGGTAACCATGGTATTTACTTGCTGACAGCAAGCACTCTGATGGCCTCACACCTTGTCACATTTTATGTGTTAATCTGTGGTTGTGTTAATCTGTGGTCCACATCACCCTGTTGATCATCCGGGGAGAGGAATGTGATGATGAGAAAACTTTGATAAAATGTTGTGTGGCTTTATTTAAAGCCAGTTACTTATATTTGGTGCTATGTAAGTTTTGCCAGCGGTGTGGTTGTAGAGGATTGGGACACATCGTCTACATTTAGCCCTAAATCTAAAGGAATAATGAGCTGAACATAATTTATTGATCAGCAGATAGTTATTGTTAGCTGGATGGCTAAGTCATTATTTGTACTTAACTTGAAGGCTGGAACTCGCTTTTTTCCCAGATTATCTGTCTTATACTGTTACAACATGATGATAATTTTAACAAATATGGAAAAACACATTTCAGTCAGACTGGACAGTAAGCATCCATGAGGAATTACTGAGTCATTCCAGAACAGACATTTCTGTCCAGCTTCCTTTTGCCTGCTGAGGAAAAGCATCCCCAAAGCATGATGCTGCCAAACGTCCGATTTGGGAACGGGGAGTTCAGGCTGATGTGCAGTGTCAGCGTTTTAAGCCAAAGACACAGCAAACATGTTCCTGATGTCTGCTGTGACCTTAACATGGCTTGTTGCAAACTACAACTTGTCGTTGTTTGAGATCAGGAAATCACCATTTTAAGCTCAAATGCTCTGCTGTCATAATGTATCATTTTAATGATATATCATAGTTGTGTGAATTCTTTCATAAACTTCTGCCGTTATCTATTGGGGCAGCAGCATCAGAACCAGGGGTCTGAAAATCAACAACCTGATAAAGAAGGCTGGTTTGCTCTGTTCTGTTCTGGTTCTTGTTCTGTTCTGCTCTGCTCTGTTCTGGGTCTGGTTCTGATCTGGTTCTGGTTCTGGTTCTGGTTCTGTTCTGCTCTGTTCTGGGCCTGGTCCTGAAATGGTTCTGATCTGGTTCTGGTTCTGTTCTGCTCTGCTCTGTTTTGGGTCTGGTTCTGATCTGGTTCTGGTTCTGGTTCTGTTCTGTTCTGTTCTGCTCTGCTCTGGGTCTGGTTCTGATCTGGTTCTGGTTCTGTTCTGCTCTGCTCTGTTCTGGGTCGGATTTCGATCTGGTTCTGGTTCTGGTTCTGTTCTGCTCTGCTCTGCTCTACTCTGTTCTGTTCTGGGTCTGGTTCTGGTTCTGATCTGGTTCTGGTTCTGGTTCTGGTTCTGTTCTGCTCTGCTCTGCTCTACTCTGTTCTGGGTCTGGTTCTGATCTGGTTCTGTTCTGGTTCTGGGGATGACTGTGGGATCTCTGTAGATGACGATGCAAAGAAGAATTTTACATAAAACCAAGAAAATCATGAGCATCCTCTTTATGAAACTCTCATAGAAAGACAGAGTGTTTTCAGTCAGAGGCTTCTTCAAATTTGCTGTAACACAGACTGCTACAGGAGCTCTTTCCTGCCAACAGCCACCACTATCTGCAATAAAGCTTCAAAGAACATTGAATTAACATGAGTTACAACATTTAATTTCCCTTTGGGACCAGTAAAGTATTTCTGAATTGAATTGAAAGCCAAACATTCATGGCTTTTTGCACATATTATATACCAAAGTAATGCCCTTCTTTCTTCAGTCCCAATGTTGTGCACTGCTAATTCGACCAAGGGGCTGTTGTCCTGCTGCTGTCTAACCCTAACAGGGCTCACTCCATCCATCCTCCCATCAGCTCTGACCTGTGTCTGCTGAAGACGAGCATCCCCACAGCATGATGCTGCCACAACCATATGTCACACTAGGGAAGGATTGTTTTTTATCATTAGCCTAGTCTTTTGCAGGTTTTGGTCTCATCTAAGCATCTAAATATTTTCTGTGTCCCGCTGCCACTCCTCCTGAATACAGGAGTGTCTGGCTGACTCTGCAATGACTGAGGATATTGTTAAAACCAGGGAGGAACCTGCACTCCCTCCTGGACCCTGTGACCATACTAATGCAACACTAACGTGTTATTAGAACTCTTCAGGGAAATGGGAAAATGAAAGGATCTCTAGATTTCAGAGTTTCACATGCATGTATAGGCTCTTCAGGGGTTTAATTGAGTTTTCAGAAAAAGAGTTTAACGATTTTATTTTAGCTTAGTAAATAATGACATGGCCGAACCAAAGTTGTGCCTCAGATTGAAATCATTGGAGTACCTGATCATATTCTGATGGTTTTTGATCATAAAGCAGGAAGGTGTGTTTTTATATCTATGACTGCTTGACTCTGCAGGAAAAACCAGGAGTTCTAATTTTGACAGCCAGGAAATGGAGTTATAATATGAATCAAGAGTTAAGATCAGACTTGGTGTTTGTGGTGATTTGGTGGGTGGGGAGGAGGAAGAGAGAGGTGCTGGTTACTTGTTTGTGTGATGAAAAAAGAAAACACTTGACAGGTCGTGAATAATTGTTTTAATGAGTGTGCAAAAGCAGTCGGCTCAAAGGCCTGTCAGGTTAAACAAACTCTCCAAATCCGATTGTCAAAGTGCAAAGTGTTGTCGTTTCAATTTACCCCCACCGTCGCTCCTTCCTTCCTCCCCTCCCTGGCTCTGGCTCCCCCTCCCCCTGCGTGCTCCATTCCTTCCAATTACAAGACATAATATTTGCTCAAACCTTGTGTGATCACTGGTTTAGTTGCTTTAAAAAGCCTGTTGATCTCGGCGCGCTCTGCTGCTCTTTGTCAATGGAGCATCAACAGGGATGAATAAATGGCAGGCCCTTCCTTGTTATCTCCTCACAGCACCATTCCGTCCTTTCACAGCACACAGCCGTCTTATTAGAGATCCTTCCACTTCCACACAGCTCCGCTGTCTCTGCGTACCTGTTTTATTTTTGTTTTGCCAAGAATGTCTAAAGAGCTAAATTTGGTTGCAGAGTTTGAATTCAATCTGTCATTCTCAGGTACAACAACAAAAAAAACAAACCTTCTGGCTCTTCAGGCACAGACCAGTTCCAAGAACGCGGAAGTTTTTCATAATGCAGCACAAACTTACTTTTCAATGAAATTCTTACATCATTTTAATTCATTTTCAGCTTATCCATCCATCCATCCATCCATCCATCCATCCATCCATCCATCCATCCATCCATCCATCCATCCATCCATCCATCCATCCTCTTTAACTTAGAAACATTACAGGATACGCAGGACAAACATTCTCTCTCTCTCTCTCTCTCTCTCTCTCTCTCTGTCTCTCTCTCTTTTTCTCTCTCTCTCTCCTCTCATGTGTTTCATTCTGAGTGACCAGCACACATGTATGTTTGCTCTGCGGTTAGAGAGAGGTTTATTGTTTTTACTGTTTATGGGCTCCTTGCAGTGACAGGTCACATGTCTCACTGCAAGCAGGCGTGGTATTAATCCAGAAGCTTTTCTCCTTCGCTCCCAGTGTGGCTGCAGCTTCTCATGCGGTGCCAACAGAGGTCACACACATTCAGCACCTGCTTCTGACACTCTGAGATATTCCTCCAGCTACCTTTTTAGAACTGATCCAGGATTTAATGAAGACTGAGTCATGAGCCATAAAAAGAAAAAGTTCCCTTTATGTATCAAATCTGGACACACTGACCTTTGACTTGTATTCATACAGACAGACTTTCATCTTGGGATGAACTGATCTGCACATAGGCCAGGAAAGTAGCTGTAAACATGACAAGTAAAAGTGTCAAGGTTTGAGGTAGAATAATCTGCCAGAAAATCAGGATTAGAAATGTGATTTAAAATGATTTGCATAAATATTTTACACAACAAAATTCCCCTGATCAGGATTCTTGAAGGAACTCTAACTAAAACTCTGAAAAAACCTAAATGTATAATATTTAGATGCCTGTTTTATAAAGATTCAAAGGGAAATGAAACATTTAACCTGCTGGTTCATGTAAGGATGAGTTTAGGTGGATCCTTACATAATATCACAGATCTCTCACAAACAGTCCGAATCAGTTCAGAAATAATTTTACAACTGTACTGTCAACCTTGAAAAAAAAAAGAAGAAAGAAACTGATATAAAAAGCAATAAAATCTCAAACTATAATTGAAAAATATGAAATTATAGACCAGCCTGTAGAAAAGGTGACTTTCCCCTGCATGATAACCTCAGCTTTTCCTGTAACTGATCTGCACAGCCTGTACTTGAACTGGTTTCTTCCTCTGGGCATCCTGCTCTCTTGTTCTGCTTTGCTGTATTTAATACATGCAAATAAAAAGAGTTTAAATAAAATAAAACAAGGAAAACACAGAAGACTCTAACATCTCCAATGACACGTTTCATAACCTTCAGAGAGGATCTGAGAGCTGATTATAAAATACTTTTAAGTACTGTCCACATCTTCTGTTGTGACAGATTTTCCAAAAACATTGAGCCTGCTGTCCTCCATGATGTCATTTCCTCTTTCTGTCATGTATTTGCTCCAGTCCCTCTCCATTAAACCTCTCCCCCCACAGCTTGACACTGTCATTTTTTATTTTGCGTTTGGAATATTGACTTCTTCTTTTTCACAGCTCTTAGCTCTCTCAGAGATTATGATGCTTTCTTCTTCTTAGTTTCAGTGAGCATCATCAACTCAATACATTTTTTTTTAATTTAGTGCCAATTTACAACTGAAGTCAGTGCAAGGCAATGTACAAAAATCTAATAAAAAAACATCCAGTATTTTGTAAATTAGTGTCACAAAAGACTCAAAGTCAACTTCACACGTCCTAATTTGATTCTAGGTTTTAAACAGTGAAGTCAAGTTCAATTTATTACTTGAGTTAGTAAAAATGTTTTCTGTCTAAGGATTCTTGGCTGATTTAATGAAGTCATGAACTTGACTAAATTGTTTGGTTTTGTTCTGTGGTGGATTTGTCCACTTTTTCATCAAAAACTATAAAAGGGTTCCTCTGTAGAGGTCGGAACCGGTCTGCTTATGATGGCAGATGATCAGCCTGCTGTTCATGGTGCAGAACTTCTACCTGACACGGTGGCTGATTTCTTTGCTTTACTCCATGTCACATGAGGAATCGTTGGGTCTGAGGCGTTTCCTTTTAGGACTGCAATCTTAGTTTTTGCAAACATCTGACTTTGAGTAACATTTTACAAATTTTATATTTAGCAAACAGACAGTGTTTTGTCTGATTTATTCAGTCAAATATGTATATTTAGTTGTATGTTTACCATTTGCAGGCATTCAGGTTCCCTCTATTATCAGCTGCTTTGCCTATCTTTATTTTATAGTGCAGTATTCCACATTTCCCCTGGTTTTATTCTGCTGTTGTTGGTTATTCAGACACATTGTGTGTCTTTATATTTGGGATTCAAGCTGTGCTGCAGTCATAATATGTGTTTGTATAAGATGAACTTATACTTTCATAAGAATATCTTTCTTAGAAACTCTATTTGTTCCGTAACAACCTCAGTTATTGTTATAATTTTATTGCTAAAAGTCATAAGTAATACTGCAAAACATAAAAAGCAAAATATACATATATTACACTGTCTTTTTTTTCTGGATATTATATGTATTATTTTACTTACCTAAACTTCTTAAACTGAAAGAATTAAAACAGGATGAAAAGACAAACATTCCAGTTAAAGCTTCAGGACCGACGGAGTGAAGGAGAAACATGGAGGCAAAAGGCCACAGTGTGGTTCGGTATGTTTGGTGCTGGTCAGGTTTAAACAGCTAAAGCCCTTGTGATAAAGGCTTTAACAAGAGATTAGTGTCAAATGCTTCCATTCAAACACAAAAGTCAACTGAGGATCAGCAGCAAACCGGCCGGGTAATACGGCCCAGAAAGAAACTGAAAATATAATGAGGTGCCGTATAAATCTGTCAGCGCGCAGCAGCAGCAGCAGCAGCTCCAGCAGCAGCAGCAGCAGCAGCAGCTCCAGCAGCAGCAGCAGCAGCAGCAGCAGCTCCAGCAGCAGCAGCAGCAGCAGCAGCAGCAGCAGCAGCAGCAGCTCCAGCAGCAGCTGCAGCAGCAGCAGCAGCAGCAGCAGCTTTACCTCAGACTCAGTGTGTGTTTTGTCTCCATCTGCTCCACCGGCCTGTCTTCCCGTTTCACAGCTCAATAGATAAACATGGCCGACCTGGTGTCTTTAACTATGTTTGTGCATCTTTAACAAAGCTGGGCTTATTTTAGACAATACATGCTTTACACTGGAATACACACAACATTATCACATGAATAGAAATGCCAGCACACTTATACAACCTTTTTTGGTATACTCAGATTTTTTTCTTGATAGCCAGTATAGCTTTCCGAATTGATCGTTTTAAAGGTTTTTATAGAAACATTGTTAGACGTCTTAAACATTTAGTTGGGAAATCGTTCTTTGAATCACTGACGTTTTCACTAAGTTAATCTTCACACAGCAGCATTCCTTCATCCCTTAAACCTGCTCAGAATCACTGGATTATCAGTAAAGGTCTTCTAGCGGCTCTGAAAATCAACTTTTATTACTGCAATTGTGAACATCAGCAGTGATTTTCTAAAAGTTGACAAGAAAAGAAAGTCGCAGCAGCTCTACAGTATGTAACACCTGGAATCAGGTGAAAGCTCTCGCTCTTCATCATCGTTTGAGAGAGACGCCCATTTCCTTCTGATCAGAAACAAAACTTACATGAAAATTATTGTAAATCTAAATCTGCCTGGGCTGTGAATAATTCTGTCCTTAACTGTACTATCCGGCTCCCCGCACACACACAACCATGTGTGTGTGTGTGTGTGTGTGGGGGAATACACACACTTAAGTACCTTGCCCTAAATTGCCATGTTAAAGTGCACAGAATTTGATGAATTTACATGAGCTTCAAGATTTTCACTCATTTCAAAATCAAGAAAAAAAAAAAAAAACATTTAAAGAGCTCATGCATTTTAAGCTAAACTTATCCTGATTGGTCCTGTGTGCTGCAGCAGTGGTCTGAATGGGACTGGGGGGAATCTTTATCTTTATCCCCTCACACACACACACACACACACACACACACACACACACACACACACACACACACACACACACACACACACACACAAAAAGCACAATTTTCTAAAATCTAATACTATAGGTACATAAAACGAAATCTCAACATCTCAAGAGATAAAAACCAAAAACATAATTTGCATTTCTTGATTATTGAAATATTCCAACCCTTCTATCTTTCCCATCCCACAAAGTTGCCATATTTTGTGGCATAGTTGTAATATTTTATTGAATTTTTGTTTGCTGACACTTCAATGAGGAGATTTATTTTGATTCATGCATTTCTTAAGAGTGGTTTGATGCTGGATTATTCTTGAAGGAAAGTCCTTTTAGTTTTGAAACTTTGAGCTTCATCTTCTTGTAAAGCCACTTTGATGGACTGCAGTGGAAACTAGAGCCTGGTGTTAATATAACATTCTGCTAGATGTAATCATAAAGATATTTGTTTCTTCCTTCGTCCTCATACTATTTTTAAATTTGCTGCTTGAATGTAGAAAACCCTGCATACAGGAAGACTGGATTGATACAGAACAATGATCCAACTACTGTTATTACCTTTAATAAGGTAAGGTAGTTTTATTTATGTAGAACATTTTCAGCAACAAGACAATTCAAAGTGCTTTACTTGAATTAGAAGGAAATACAGCAAAACAACCAACTAAAGGAAAGAGCAGAAGAAGAAAAAAAGAAAGCAAAAAAGTATAACCCCTTGTTTAAGAATAAGTAGTTAGTGATTTATAAACTAGTAGGGGTTTCTCTGGATTCTTGTTCTGATAATGTTGATCTGAAGTAATGAGTAGTTTCTCCAGATAAACTAATAGGACTTTCTGGATTCTAGGTTTGTTCGGTTCCTGACTATATAAACTAGAAGCTCCTGTTACTTCATAATTTATAAGCTAGAAGGAGTTAAATGATATTAAATAATAACATCATTTAACTTGCTGAAGGCACAAACATATAAGGTAAGTTTCAAAGGATCAGAAAAAAGGAACAGAACATTTTTTAAGTCCCTCAGAATAATTTACTGAAATGTTCCTGTTTACCATTAAAAAACGAAGTGGGATTTTGTCCCCTGACTGCAGGCTGTTTAGCTTCTGTGACCACTCAATCTGACCATGAATAGTGATCTAGATGGGAACTTTATATTTCCTCCAAGAGAGAGAGAGAGTGTGTGTGTGTGTGTATAGTTTTCTCTCTTCTCTTTATGATACTAGGTAACCTGTATTTTCATGCTTGCTTAGTTTAGATGAGAACAAACAAAACTGGATGAACGAGGTAAAGAAATGGGTTTTCAGGTAATCTTGATCGGTCCTTGCGCCACTTCTTCACTCCAGTTTGACTCAATAGTTTTTCCATCATTTTTTCCTGACAGACAGATGAACCCCAGTGATTACAGTCTGAAACTGTACACCCCGTCCACACTGGAACGTTTCTTTCTAAATGGGTGTTTGGTTTTAAAAACACCCACATCCACTCGGGACTATAACCAGAAATGTTTTCAGCCACACAGGAACTCAAAGAAGAATCCTAATTTTACTCCCCTGGACCTGTAGGTGGCGCTAAGCAGGCGAATTGGATATGCTTGTGAGGAGTTTGCAAAGTTGTCAGTAAATGAATAAGTGACCAATGATGATATTTTCATCATAAAATGCTCTCTCCTATAGAAAGGTGTAACTGTAAAAAACTTAAAGTAAAGTGATAGCGGGGGATTATTTCACAGCATCTACACTGTAAAACTGAACACGGAGCTACTCTCTGTTAGAAATCCATTAATGATCCACAGGTAGTGTGGTTGTGTTTATTTCTACAACAGGTCAGATACGGCTTTACAGTTAGAAACACACATGTTGAATCATCCGTACAAATAATTTTTTAATTCAGCTATCCCAAATAATCATATGGCAAATTCAGAGAAAATAACTTTGCACCAGTTTTATCCTGTCCAATCTCGTATCTCCTGCAGATTTTGCACTCTCCATGTTTTCCTTGGACAGAAGTATGTGAAAGAAGTTTCTGATAACAGTTCATCATTCCCAACTAAAACTCTTTTATTCTGAGAAGAAGCTTCAGCTTCCGGCCAGGCTTTGTCTGTTCTCTGTTCTCCCTCTGCCTCTCAGTGGAGGAGAAAGAGGGAGAGGAGGAGGAGGAGGAAGAGGGATGACTGGTGGCAGTTTATTGCCCTCAATATGTTGTGATGGAAGACTTGGGTTTCCAGAAGGAGCGTCTGCATGGCCAGACAGGAACAATTATTGATCTGTTGGCATCAGCTAAATGTTGGCAGATACACAAGACAACTTTCACCCTCCCAATAACTTACTGCTTCACATTTTTTACTCAGTGACGAGAAAAAAAGCTGCAGCGTGTGTAAATAGAACGATTTAAGGTTATTAAAAATAAGTCTATAATGAGACTAACAAAACTATGAACTAACATCCACTCTTCAATCTTAATCAGATTATTTACAGAGCACCAAAGGACAAAATAAATATTTTTACATGATAAACAGGTTGAATTCAGAACCAGCTGTATTCAGTCAACACATTTCACAATAATCCCTTTTTAAAATGCAATTGCCAGAGTCCTGTATGATCCATCTGCAGTAGGGAAGCAAAAGTACAACAACAGTAAAACCCGTGACTAAAAGGCCTTCAGTCTATCCAGAGAGGTTCCCCACCAAACCTGTTTCAGTATTAATTGGGGTTGGCGATAACTTAGCACTAATTCTTCCAGAAGTTGTTTCCACTGCTGTAAGCTCTCATCCTGGCACAAAACCAAACTGACATAAAAAGCAACACACAAACCCGTTCTGGATCAGAATCAATTGTCAAACATGTCAGAGCAAAAGAATCACTTTCATCAGAAGCTGGAAGCAGACTTGAAGACCGACAACCAATAAAGATCTTCTAAACTTCTGCGTTACTTTGGTTTTGTCTGTTAATGTGTAATTATGTAAAATTGATTTTTTGAGTTTTATATCATGCTGTAATGTTTTTCCCTCATCAAAAACACACCTGGAATGTTGCTCTGATTCTTTCATGTATATTTGAGCCTAAACATTTGCTCTCATCAATCACTGCCCATTACCCCCGTCCTTCCTCCACTCTGCTCCTTCAGACTAGCAGCAGCAGCAGTTAGCAAACACCTGGTGGAGCTGGGCATCTGCTGGTGGTGTCAGCCAAACACTGACACACATTTAAAAAAAAAGTTACTTATAGCTTTAAATTAAGAATTCTAAAAAACAAAACATAAACAAAACAACCAAAAAAAAAAAAAACAATGTGAAAAATATTTTATTTTATACATGATTTACGACATTTAACATGAGTTGGAATATTTTCAATCTTTGTCTGGCAGGCTTTTGTAATATACAATATTTGCCTCTTTTCTCCAAACATTTCTTACATTACATACATAGCACCAATTTAATATTTGTATTTTGGTAAAAAAAAAGAAAAAAAAGCTTGCATTGGAATTGTTACAGCTTTTATGATCTGCTGTTTGAATGAAATTTGTATAATCGTTGAGGAGGAAAAGACATCTTCAAGAACTGTGGAATCGATCTTCTATGGAATTCACAAAATAATATTGTTGTTCTCTGCAAGCGCTAATTCATGCAAAAGATTTAAAAGAAAATGCTAGCAATGACCAGGACCATAACCAGTACTGATAATTAACATTTCTATAAAAAGACAGCAGTTCTGTTAAGCAATAAATCCAACACCCTCCCTGAGTTTAGTCCTGTTGTCTGGGTTTTTATCTTGCACTGCTTGCATGTCCAATTCTGACTCCAACTCATGGTCTGTCGCTGTCTGCAGACAATTGTGTTTCAACACTGTGAACCACCCACCTCGCTGCAGCCTACAGGAAGCCTGGGTTTACCAACCATTAAGCTTTCAACTGCCTTTGTCTGAAACATATTTCTGTGGGCCTTTTTTTCTAATTGCCTGTCAAAATTGACTTAACCATCATCCATGTGCAGTAAAAAGAGTGTTCATACAGCTCTCATTTACTCATACAAGCCCTATTCAGAGTGGATTTGAGTTTCACAACCTGAATGAGGCCAATATGCTTGCATGACTGCTAAGTGATTTAAATGGAACAAGATTCTGCTGCTTTAAATTGGCAGTCAACTCAACAGGTAATTTATTTTGTCACTCTTTATGCCCAGGTCAATAAATTCTAAAGCAATAAAACACCTACAATGTTTTACCGAATGTAAAACAGTCATAAAAATCAATTATTCAAACCTAAAGACAAGCAAAAATACAGAATGAGTTTCCATTGAGTCCAGAATACAAACATTTATCTCTAGTTGCCAGATTTCTTTTGGTTAATTGGAACCTTTTTCCTACCAACACACAACGATATTGTTATAACAATGAGTAAGGTCATTTAATACAGTAACAACGTGGTGAACTCTAAATTGATAAGAACCCCAAAAAGATGGAAACTCAGGAAACCAAAAAGGGCCACAAATCAGATTTAAAGTAACGTGTTTGTAACAGTGAGCTTCACATGAAGAAACTGATTGGAACTATGCAGTCAATACCAGATATTTCATTACATTTCATTTAACAAAATAGTTTTTTCCCCCCTCAATAGCAGTAAACAAGATTAAACTGGTGAGATAGAACTACCAACATTATTTAGAGTTCCTAAATGACAGAGAAATACAATTTTTAAAATGTTATTTTATTTTTACTTCCTCTACATTATGAACCTCTCGTATATTTGCTTTGTATTTGGTAGAATGACCAGTTGTGCTGCAGCTACTGTTTAGAGGTGACAAAGTATAAATGTGCAATCAGGAATATGGATGCTTGATGGGCGTGGCTTTTGGGTCAGACTCTGCAAAAGAGGCAGGATGGTGAGTGACCGGTTGGGCCCAGAGTGAGTCAGCAAGCAGCAGCCAGGCACAGGTGAGAACAGTGGGCTCATCAGCGGGAGCGATGGGTCGGCGGCAAATATTTTGGCTGGAAGAGTCGGCTCTTCACTTCAAGTAAGGGAGGGATTGTGAGCAGAGAGACTGTTTAAATCATGACGGGAAACTCAGGAAGCAGGCAAATCATAGCAATGATTGGAATCCAAAGATCAATTTCGGTGCATGTATTTGGATTCTGTAAGTTTAAATCAAAGGAGTACTTTAGTTTTAAAAGATGCATAAACATTGATCGATAAATAACTACATAAAAAGTGTTTTTTTCCTGTGTTTTCCTGGTCAGCTGAACTGACGCAGCAGCGTCTCACTCTGGTGTAGAGGTACAACAGTTTCACCAGGCTGTTTTAAACACGACACAGCTTCACTAAGTCCAGCTGTACACTGTGCAATAGTTATATAAACACATAAACTCTGAACTTAAACTTCAACAAATTTAGTCTTTTTCCATTTCTTTTGTTCGCTTCAACTTCGCCGCTCCTCCTCTCATTCTTTTTCCCTCTGTCCATTCTCAATATCCCCCTCTGAACCTGTGACATCCGTGCCGACAACTATGGCCTCCAAATATGTTTTTTTTATTTATTTATTTTACATATTTGTTAAAATTATTTCCATGTTGTGACAGTTTGCAGTCAGGCAGATAATCTGTGAACAGATCAATCTCCTCCACCTCCTCTCTGAGCTACTATTGCTGTCTGGAGAAATACACCACTTCCAAACAAAAACAACCAATCAGAGCCAGGAGGAGGGCCTTAGTGCTGTCAATCAAACTCATGTACTCACTGCTCAATGTGCTAATGGCAGTTTCAGGAAAAAAAAAGTTTATCTGCTGTTATCGGTAACAAACTTAGCATTCACAACAGACTTTGTTAGCCGCAGCGAGAGCAAGGGCGAATCAGCAGCACCACACGTAGAGTGATTGACAGCTCTAAGACCCGCCTCCTGGCTCTGATTGATTTGTTTTAGTACAAGGAGAAAGCAGAGGAGCTTAACATAGTGACAGTTTCAACAGATAAAAAGAATTTTTTTAAATAAAAGTGACATACTGCAGCCTTAAGGGGTTGAAGCTCGGCAGTATGAGAGTGTAGAACAAACATCTGAGAGGATCGATGAGTGGAGTAGCTGCTCCAACTGTGGAAACTAGATCAGACTAAGTATCTGATCAGGATGCATGAAAAACCTCTGGAAGGAAAGAAGCTTCAGTGCCACAGAAAACGCTTGCAATGGAAAGGCAGACTTCAGTCCAGAAGAGCCAGCCCAGCGGTTCCACTCATTTCTCTTGCAAACTTCCTGTTTTTACAGCTGAAACTTGTCTGACCAAACTGGCCAACATTAGGATTGACAAAGTTTCCACTGGTTAAACTGGGTTACAATGTATTTATGGAATAGTCATGCCTCAGTTCTCACAGCTTTTAGATTGACAAACAGTTTTAAAAAACTACATTTTAGAATAATATGTTCCTTTCTTGTTCTCTTTGTAAACACTATATTGTACATTAAATTGACTAACAGCCAACATATGAAATAAACTCTGACCAACTAAAACAATATCTACATATTGATGTGTACATAAGTGTTCCTTAAATTTAAATGAGCTAAAAATAACATTCTTAATTTACATGGAAATTCAAAAAAATTATTTTGCAGAGCTTGAAATAGTTTCAAAAACCAACTTGGTGCAGCTTGTTGGGGAAACTGGAAGCGATCCTGTCTCTCCCTCCTGCTGCATTGGGCTGCTGCCTGAGTGTAACTGTAAATAACAAAAGATGTTGCCAAACTAATCTCTGCTCAGAGTTTTCTTTTCTTTTCTTTTCACAGCTTCTTCTGTGCTAAAGTGGAAGGAGTCTTTCCTGGCTGCAAGGTTGGTATCTGTTACTATTGATGCTCCGTGTTTGGCTGCTGAAGAGAAGAAATCCATGAAGAACCTCTTTGAATCAACTTGATAATTGATACAGCTGTATGCTGGTGCGACCTTTTAAAGGTTGAAATGCTTACACTTAAACAACACTGCTCTTTTTTATTTTATCTGTTAGTCACACTGATACATATGTTTAACATTTCAAATTAAGTACACAAGCAAATACTGGGAATTTCAGCTTTTATGTGGTATGTAACAACATTACAGATCTGCAAAGATTTGCAGAAGAGAAACATCAAATGATAACAAAAAATGACAATCACCTCCTAATGGATCTTCCCAGTCCTTCTACAGCAATTCTAACATTTTGTCTGAATGCTGTTATTTTCTTACTTTCATGACTGCGATGCTGCTATTTTTGTCTTTTTCATTTCCTCTTCTCTGCACCTTTCTTCTTCTCTTGCCGTCTGTCCGTCAACCGGCAGAGAGGCGACAGCAAGTCTCCAGGCCGTAAACTGATCTCCGTCAGAGAGAGTGCAGGGCAGAGCGGGACAGGATTCCTGATATAGATCTACCTCAGAGACTCAGTCAAACAAAGCCTCACCTGTTTGCACCACCCTGTCTGGATCCTTTTCCAGTACCACCTCCATTGCTGTTGATGCGTGACTACCAGAGTCTGAAATTCTCCACTTTGTAAGTTTGTATTTCTTCCCCTCAGTCTTTGTTTCTGGTGTGGAATGCAGGAACCTCCAAGCTCCACTATACTCACTTACTATATATATATATATATATATATATATATATATATATATATATATATATATATGATGTGTGTGGACCCCAGACATAAAACTTAGCTTTGTGGAGCCAAGTGTCAGATGTCAGATAATGTGAGATACAACTAATTAGTCCATTCTTGGGCCCCGCTCCCACCGGCTCATAAGCTAAGGCTACTTTGAGGACATTTATTATTTATCGGAGTGAGTGAGGGAAAGGTGAGGAGGGAGGTTGCTGCTGTTGCTGCTTTGCTTGTTCAACATATCAAGATTAGCTTCAACTAACTCTGTTGGATGACTGAAGCCAGTGAACACTGCAGATGTTTCATCACACGGTTTGTCACACAATCCTCTCCTCAGTCAAACAGGGCGAGGACTTCATGCTTCCTCTCAATGCGTTTTAATACGTCACTTCCCCACTGCTTGACTCTTAAAATTTGGTTTAATTACTTATTTTGAGAACCACAGCACGGCTCTAAATATGATACATTGGTATGACGGGATAAAAAAAAAACAAAACATTGTCTGACTTTTACTGGACCATTTTAAATGACAGCAAGCAAAACAATTTAACTGTTTCTCAATCTGACTAACTTGACCTTCTCTAATAGTTTGTTTGGACATATGAATGTTGAATGTCAGTTCTAACAATCTGGAAAAACTAATTTGATATAAATAAACAATGGAAACTGAAGAAAAAACTGTTTTCATTTTGCTTAGTCTTTATCTTTGAAAAGTAAGTTGCTTATTGCTATAAATACATTAGGACAGTTCCATAGTTATTCCTATTAAAATGGATAGAATTACAAACATGCAATCACATCAAACACAGATGTTTAGAACATCAGTAACTGAGCAGTGAGGAGGCTTGTTCTGATTAAAGCTTTGCTTGGTGACCTACAGTGAAGTTCTTTTGACTGTTCATATTATAATATGAAGCACATTTAACAGTTGAGGATTTCTTTGACAAAAGCATGAAGGCAGACAGAAGTTTGCCAGAGAGAACATAGACAAAGACCAAGGCTTTGTCTGCAAAAATGTTTCTTTTTTTCCATTTGCCTACTTTTTTTTAGGCAGATAATTGAAAAAAAATATTATTTGTAGACCTGAACAGAGGTAACCTGGCCATCACCCTTCTGTGCAGTTCTGCTTGATTCTCAGCTCAAATCTTGTTTCACAGCTCAGTCTGGGCTTTCTCCCTTTCACTTGGATTCCTCAGGTAGAATTTCAACCAACCATTCAGCAAACAGAAGGAGCAGTTGTGAAGATTTTCTGCACCATTTTAGAGTTGTAGTTTCACAGCTGAAGCAGACTCAGCTGGACTGTTTTTTGAGGAGTTGTTCCCAGTCAGACAATTAGAGGGAACTTCACAGCCAGGTGCTGCTAATCATTCATTAGCTGATCACCAGCAAATGTGATCACTCCTGTAAAACCTACATTTGGCTCTGGTGAATGGAGGTTTATGTTAACACAATGTCAGAGGGGGAACATCTGATGATGTTAAAGAAGAGTTGTTGTTACACAGAGCCAAAATTCCTTTGAAATGATGTGAGCGTCTGGTGAGGTCAAACAGAGGTTGAGTTCTCCAAGTTGCTGCTGCTAAAAGGTAATTCTGTTAATGATGACTCAGACATGTTTTATAGACTTTACTTATGCATTTCTATCAGACTACAGCTACGTTCACACTGCAGGTTTTAATTCTCAATTCTTATTTGTTTCGTGAAATCAGATTATTTTTGTGTGGTCGTTCACATTTCCAAATGTGACTTGTGTGTGTGATCTCCAGTGTGAACTGCAAACTACCTGACAGCGTTCCCCATGCACAGTAGAGGGCGCAGTAAGGTCATATGTGGCAAGCGAGCTCAGCGTTTTGCCACAAAGAAGAAGAAGTGCTTAGTTGAAGAAAACATAGATGCTAACGACGGAGCGTACCTTACAATTTTAAAGTTGCTATCCAACTGGAGCAGCAGATTAACAACTTAATCCTCATTATGGTCCACCAGGGTTGTTGTTTTTCTTCCTGCTACCAGGACACAGAATAGTGACGTTTGTCGAGTATCAATGACGACCAGGTGGGATGAATGTGACCTGACCTAAATACGGATCAGATTTAGAACCACATATGTAATGTATAAAAGTAATACTTTCTAAAGCAAATTTGATCTATCATTTTTGAAAAATATTTTCTAAATTGTTTAGGACTGAGGAACTAAACTAAAAGTTTCAGAACTGAATGGATCAACTGAGCTAAAATTAATTTTAAAAAATCCACAATAAAGTGATCATACTGAGTCATTCTAAGGCTATCTTCAGGCCCAAAATGGTCATGATTTTCTTTCTTCCCCTTTGTAGGACTTTGAAATATAAGAAACTCAATTATGTATGAATGGTTGTCTGTCATTGTCAGAGTGTGAGAAAGCCTCCCTCGTTTGTGTGTAGGTATCATTACAACAAGACAACAACACCCTAATAAAGAAAATGACTGCACTGTGTGCTTTTGTTTTCCATGCCAATCAGGCTGCTGATGCTGCTAATTTCTTCTTTGTTGAGCTGAAACAAACAGATGAGTATCCATATCAGCATCATGCATGGTGCTGACATCTTTCCTGAAATAAGTACAACTATTTTTACTGTCGTACCCTTTGTTTATGAAAAGGAGCTCCGTACAGAAGCATTTTTGTGGCCCCAGTGTGATGTTGCCAACTTGAAAGCTATATGATCAGAGTATTTATGTAATTTAAAAGTTTTATGCTTTTCTCTTTTTTAGATGTTATATTATATATACATAAAGACAACATTTAAAAGTTAATTGTGCAATTCTGATAGATAGAAAAACCTCCAGTGTTTTGCAGGTGATGGTATTTGTGTTAGGGATGAGAGAAGTGATTTTTAATGGGATGCAGGTGGTGCAGTTGGCAGTCCTGTTAGTAGTGGGTTTGAATCTCAGCCTGTGTTTCTGTAGAAAGCTCGTATGTTCTCCCTGTGCATGCTTTAGTTCTCTCTGGGTACTCCGGCTTCCTCCTACACTCCAAAACATGACTGTGAGGTTGGTGGAGTTCTTAACAGGGATTTGCAGGGAGCTCACCTTCCTCCTGTCTTGGCTTCTCTTCATTGGCTACCAGTTAATCTCCGACATGCTTAAGCCTCAGCGTTCTGCATGGGCTCTGTGCCGCACTGATCAGTCTATTCTTAGTCAATTTAACGGTTGTTTGTGATAAACTGTTTACTCAATTTTTTGAGGGGCTCTCACTCCCATTTCTTCTTTTTGCATTTTGAACTTCTACTTGGAACCTTCTTAAGATCTAACAATGCAAAATGTGAATTCCTGACATTTTTCAATTGGTCTTAAAACTTTTGTCAGGACTGTATTATGTTCTTAGTGAATTGAATGTTCCCAAAGAAGTCGCTCACAACATGGCACAGACCAGAATTAAAAAGAACAAGGTAGGAACGGATCTATTTAAACACAATTCCTCTTGGGTTTACACGGTTTCTGTCACTGTTTGGAGGACAGGATATGTCAGAGGGTTTTCTAACTTCTCTCTGAAGTTAAAAGTGTGTGTGAATTTAAGGTCTCATTACCTGATTCCAGTCTAAGTTGGTTTGTGTTTTTATGTAGAAGAATACATCAAATAAATGTGTGAAGTGTGAGTGCTAATCACATCATTAAGTAATGATGTGATGGATTTTACTGATTCTAATCTATTTAGGTACACACTTCCTGATGCATTAAAAACGTTTATGGTTCATGATTGTTGCTTTTAAGTGTTAGCAATATTTCTGGAACTAGTAATTCTTCACATTAGTAGTTGAAAATAGTGTTGGTTGAAATGTATTTAAATCTCTTATATAAATAAATTGCTTCATACACTTAACACTGAAAATGAGACTAAATAATTTGTTTTTTGTTTGGTTGGTCATTTGATTTGATTGCAGGTTATGAATTTAGCTTCATGAATTAATGTTGATATTGTGATGAAACTCCCATTTTATCTTACTAATTAGTTCATCTTGTTTCATCATACGCCCCCATGAAAATCCAATTTAGGTTATAGATATACTTTGGCTACCAAACCTTATCTGTTTAAAAATACAGAATTGGTCTTTTAAACAAGTAAGGTTTATATAGATATGAACAAATAAACTGCATTAGTTAATTATTGCACACTGTGAAATCATACAATTGATGAGAAAACATTTTCATCTTACTGTTTGCTTAAATCAAGGTGCTCCGTTAGAACAAGTCCTTCCTGTTTTATCCTAAGTCCCACATTTTCAATGAAGCAGGGATCTTTCTCACCCATAATCTGTCAAACACATGGTTCACTGTTTCCGACATGCTAACCACAGGCAGCACAATGTGTTCTGTGGATGGAGACAGAAGAAAAACAAGAGGGAGAAGGAAAATGCTGCAATGCTGGGGAATCTTAAACATCATGAGCTGAAGCTCTGAAGCACCGTTCTATCTACATAACGTGATTGTTTTAAAATGAGAACAATTGTTCTTCATATTTCCTGAACCAGATGTTAGACAAAACTGTTGATGGTGGAGACATAAGGTCAATAAGCTCCATGTTATGTTAGAGATTTGAATGTTCTGTATGTTCATAAAACCTCATTGGAATACAGCTTTCCTGTTAGTTCCAAGAGTTCCTAAAAGTAGAATAAGAAGCAAACCTTTCAGTTATCCGTCCAAAAGGCAGACACCCTATCTACTTTTAAGGTCAGATCTAAAACTTTACTTTTTGTTAACAGATCACAGAAGTGGCTTAGCAACTTTCTCCTGCTACTCCCCATATATGCATTATTTTCTATTTTTATGTTCTGTTTCAGTTTTTTGTACTGGAAACATCTATATCTATATATTTAGTTTGTCAGTGTTTCCTGTCTTTGAGGGTCTCCAGGATGAACCGTTGTTTCCACAGCTTCATGTTCTCTCCCTGTAGATGACACACTTTCTGGACTTTCATTGATTCATACTGTAGCTAGTGCTACCAGCTCAGTCG
This sequence comes from Alfaro cultratus, assembly GCA_903066825.1. Lineage (NCBI taxonomy): Eukaryota > Metazoa > Chordata > Actinopteri > Cyprinodontiformes > Poeciliidae > Alfaro > Alfaro cultratus. The sequence goes on from CAEFZX010008680.1 coordinate 59,862, forward strand.
TTCTCTGTTTAGCTATGACTGAAGCACATATGGTGAACATATCATGGTGAATTCAATCTGGACTTCTTTTTCACGTCTGTGTTCTGTCCTCTCAAATACTCAGTCAGTCACAGTAGATGGAAGCTCCTGCTGAACCAGGTTTGCTGAAGTTTTCCTAAAACAACTCAATTCTTTAAATTGTCGCCACATCATTTAATCAGTGACTATTTTACACAAAGTGTATGTTGTCTTCAGCCGTGCCTTAAGATGGCTCTTTTTTTTTAATTTTTTTTTTTAATTGCTGCTGTGCAAATGAAGTGAGTTTAACTGAACTGAAGTCCGAGTTGTTTTGGTGGGTGTTGGTTTTGGTGGTTTCTCATTCTGCTTATATGTAAACCTCAGAAGGCTTTTTATCTCATTGCAGCTTTTTTTCTGATGATTTGGTTCTGTTGGCCTCATGAGGCTTTTGGTGGGCACTGGGGTGGATTTCAGCTTAATTTGAACAAAAATCTTTGTGTGTACATTTTGTGTGTGTCAGTCTGAGCTCTGAGCTTTCTGTTTTCCCAACAGCCTCACTCAGTTTACAGACACAAAGAAGACTGCAACAAACTCCCTCAGCTACAGCCATCTCTGGGGTTTTCTTTTTCTGTATCTGTGTGAGACACACAGTGAACATTAGATCACTGTTTTTATGTGTAATTTCCTTCCACTTGTCTCTGTGTGAGTGTGTTTATTATCTTGGGAATGTAGAGACTCTCCGACAGTCTGTCAGTCTCTGCTAATTTCTTTCTTCTTCATTTACAGAGTAGAGTTTTTTCTTTTCATCCTTTTTATTTGATGCTAATGCTTGCAATCTCAGAATGTCTCGTCCCATAATTGTAGATGTCTAAAAACAAACACACTATTTTCTTGTCAATAAATTTAGAAGAAAGAAATATGTTTTATGATTTTATCTCCTCTGTGTGTGCTTAACTTTAGGTTTAATTTGTAAAACTAGAGCCAAATCATTTCTACAATAAGAACACAATATGTGATGTGGGTAATTTAAGAAAAATCATTTATAAGTCCTATAATAAAGGGGAAAAAAATCACTATTGTGATTGAAATAATTAAATAAAATATTTGATGTTAAGCATGTTACTTTATGGCACATATTATACAACAATATTTTAATTGTGATACACTTAACTCACTTTCTCAGCAATGATGTTCCACAATGTTCAACAGATATTTTGTCCAAATAGAAGTTTCTGCAGTTCAGCTTCGATATGCTGCTCCAACACTATTTAAAGAAAGCTATACTTAAATACTCTGACAGCATGAAACATGCAGATCTTTGTCAGTTGTTTCTAAAGACATGCCTGACTACACAAGTACTGCTGCTGTCTTCAATAAAATCATGTGTTGCTGCTGCTGACACATTTTTTTAAATTAAATTCTAGGCTAACAGTAGCATGTTCAGTTTCTGTTTGGGCATGACTCAATTATGTGACCATTAACAGATTTCAGTGTGGTTCTAACATATCGTGTACAGATAAAGGGTGGAGAAGAGATAGTTCTTATGCTTCATGAAGCATAAGATCTCCCAGGGTTCCTGGAGATCCATTCCATCACCCATCCATCTTCTAACACGCTTATTCTTCCAGGGTCACAAGCGGGGCTGATGCCTATCTCCAGGATCATCGAGCGAGAGGCATGGTACAACCTGGACAAGTTGCCAGTCCATCACAGGGCAACAGAGAGACACACAGGACAAATAACCATGAACACACACCTAAGGAAAATTTATAGAGATCTATTAAGCAAACAGTCAAAAAGGAAACAAATTCAACACAAAGTGGGACTTGAACCCAGGACCTTCTTGTTGCAACGCAACAGCTCTACCAACTGCACCACTGTGCAGACCTTTCGATTCCCACTGCACTGCAGAGTTCAGCCCTATCAGACCCTCACACTGGTTGTGTTTGCACTGAGCAGATTGTCTCCTCGAAGGCAACCGGGGATTGTCATATCCGTAATGACTTTTACTTGATGACACAGCAAAGGACAATGTCAAGATTCTGTACCGGCTTGTTAGTGAGGAAACAACTTACCTCATCATGGAACAAGGAAACAGGCAGCATTGGTGGAATCCATCAAAGGAATAAAAAAACAAGCTGTTAGAGAGAACCAGCAAGAGTTCAATGATGAAAAAGATGACTCATCTCTGCACTAGCCCTTGTGGCCAATGAACCAATCAATGGCTGACCTCAACTAAAATGGAGTCACAACTTATAGGGTTTAAGAGAGTGTGTTGGAACTTGGCCATAGGGGTGGCCCCAAGGACGCTGAACCTGGGTTTGAGCCCAGACTGGGCCAGACCAGCCTGAACTGGGCCCTGGAGGGCAAACAGGCCGTAAGCCATTTGGCTGGAAGACAGTGCAAGAGCATGTCACATCATACAAGAGCAGGTCACATCATACAAGAGCGGGTCACATCATACAAGAGCATGTCACATCATACAAACAGAACACACACACAGACATGTTTAACTTTCTTACTGATGTTTGTAAAAAAAAAAAAGCACCTTTACAGAAGCGATTGTGTCCTGCAGGGTTTTAGATGTTCTGGGTTCTGGGCTCTTTCTAACTTCCTGTATGACTTGTCAGAGCTCTCTTGGAGTAATTTTGAAACACAAGTCGCTCCTTGGAAGGTTCAACACTAGTTCATGTTTTCTTTCTTCCATTTGTGGATTATGGCTTTCACAGTGGGTTACTGGAGTCCCAAAACCTTAGAGGTGTTTTGTGAGACGGATAGATGTCAATAACTTGTTTCTCATCTGTTCTGAAGTTTCTTTAGAGGCATTTTTTGTTGCTTTCATGAGCCATCATTCATGCTTTTTGCTGTTGAGTGAATTTAACCCCAACTTTTGCTCAGAATTTTTGTGATTCATGTAAATGAATTAATTCTCTCTTAATCTGTGTAATTAAGGAATAAACAAATAAATAAATATGAACTGCATAATGTTGTTTAAACACACATGCAGCATGGGTGTGTGATTAAACATATGTAGCTATTATCTGCCATGGCATCATGGGAAAACAATGCGACGAAAAGGTGTTACTGGTAAAGAGTAGACAACAAGAGAGCAAGAAAAGACAAGCTTATTGGGGGATGTACCAGGTCTGAAATTCACACACACACACACACACACACACACACACACACACACACACACACACACACACACACACACACACACACACACGCATGCAACAGTAGCAAGATTTAATACAGTGTTGAGGATATTGAGGGTGTGGAGGTGTGATGGGGTTTTGGGGGATGGGGCTTATGGAAACACTGCCACCCCTTCCTCTGGTGAATTGGATCATAAACCACATCCCAAGATACTGACCCCCTTCCCACCATCCAAACACACTTGCATGCACACACACCACACACACGCACACACGCACTACCTCACACATGGTTAATAGGTGGAACAGACACAGTCGGGACTCGGAGTTAAAGTCAACACCACCTGGTTCCATGGTAGTCTGACAATGATTAACACACATGCCTGCCACAGAGGTGTACCAGGGGACAGCTACATGTATACACTGACACTTTCTATGCCCACAGTAATTGACCCAGCTAAAGATACAGCATGCACTCGAAATGTTGCACACAAATTACATATTATTTATATACATTTTAATTCTTCTCTGCATGATTTGTTCATTTTTAAGTTGTTTACTGAATAATCAGGTTTTCATTTGAATACATCTTAGTATAAATCCACTTCCAGTTCTGAATGCCTTGCCAATAATCAGAAAGTGCATTGTGACACCAACAGCCTGTAAACATAAGGACTACATGTAGTGTGATGATGTGCATCAAGCTCACTCAGTCCAATGCTGCTATTGGACTGAATGAATTTCTGGACACAAATTCCTTTGCTTTGCTTTTGCATAATACCCCTAAATCGCACAACTGTGACACCTATAATTTTTTCTCTCAGCTGTATTTTTGCCACAAAGCAAATGTAGATCATTTTTAAATCAACCCATAGCTACAATTTTGACGTCTGAGCAAAGCTCCTCAAGTCAAAAACACATTTTTTTAAAATTACATTTGAAAACAGCTGGTCATCCCTATGATATATGGACTATAAATCTGCAGGTGGGTAAAATCTACATTTGCTCACAGTGACATGCAGGCATTGTGCAGAGTAAACTCTTGACATGTGCCCTGTCTAAGACAGGGCAACACTGACAAACCACTATGCTAGAACACACTCATGCCAAGGTGTATTTGTTAATTTGAATGCTCACACACACACACACACACACACACACACACACACACACACACACACACACACACACACACACACACACACACACACAGTGTGGATAAACAGAGACAATCTGCAGTTCTTTATACGGAATGAGTGAAACTAGTTAATGGTGCCCATTTTTTAATATTCTCTTTTAGAATTTTGATAAAATATAAAATCTTTTCAAGTAAACAAATTCATGTCCACATTAAGTCACAAGTCTCTAAATATATTATAAAGTCAAGTCTAAAGTCATAACATCAATGACTGGAGGCCCCTCCTTCAGCGGCCCTCAGGACCCTCAGGGCCAGTGTGGTTATGAATGTTATCCAGTATGTCTAGTTTAAAGCCGGTTTTACTTTTATAATAAACAATGGATGATTATGATTCTCAGCCCAGTACTGTTAGATTTTAGTCATAAAGCACAGAGTTGATCATCATCTTATAAATCTGCTGCTCAAGGTAGCACAACTCGAGACTGGAACTTCACATCCATCATGATGGATGGATGGATGGATGGATGGATGGATGGATGGTGCACCTCACCTCCCATCGCCCTTACTTCTTTGCTAAAAAGCTGCAAAATGCTCTTATAATCTCACACAATAACTAAATTTACCACAAATAATAACATACTGATCTGCGTCAAAAGAAGTTGGCTGAACAGTCAGGTAGGTCTGGCCAGATTTTTTGCTCATATACTCCCTGTTATGAAAAGACAACAGCAGTAATATTATATTAATCAGTCCTAATCTTTCTTTGGAAAAATCCTTATTCCAAAAAAGAAGAAAGAAAAAACCCTCATCCTGCTCAGTAACACATTCACTGGGTTTTAGTAGTACACTATTTCTGACAGCTCCACAGTCTTTTAATCTTATAATCTTGTACAGTATATTATTATTATTATTATTATTATTATTATTATTATTATTATTATTATTATTATTATTATTATTATCAACCTTGTTTTGTATATGTCAGTAACACATTTTGATCTTTCGTATGAACTTTCATTAAAGGATATTTCTATTCTATTTTAATTTCCTGGCTGTAGTTCTCATCACTGATCTATCTATCTATCTATCTATCTATCTATCTATCTATCTATCTATCTATCTATCTATCTATCTATCTATCTATCTA
>CAEFZX010008681.1:0-25505 GCA_903066825.1 Alfaro cultratus
GGGAGCTTTGTTCAGTAAAATTTGATTTATACTGTAATAGTTCATGACTTGAAAATTATACTGACCATCATTTGCATTTACTATTTAAGAAAATCTGACAAAATATGACTTGCGTAATAATTTGGAACACGGTGTAATGTTGTAAACTCAAAACACTGAAGTCTAAAGAAAAATATCAATAATAAAATACCAACAAATTAAGCAGAGTAAAACTTTAAATCAAAATGAAACATGATCAGAACAAAAATAAAAGATGAAAAAAAGTAACAGCTCATAGAACACAGTAAAAACTTAAACATTGATGTTATAAGGGAGCGTAACTTAGAGGTCAGGCGCTACAGGTTCTCTAATATAGCAACACACTGCCCTCTATCGGACTGCACTGTTACTGCCTAACTCATACACTCTGCCCAGCTGTTTCCCCAGCACCTTAGATCCACATATATGTTCCAACACGGAGAGAATTACAATCTGGCGATGAGCATTTCAGCCTCGCCGTCCTGAGCCCAGCGTTTTCTGGGTCAGCTGTAAACGAGTCGGTGTTTTTGTTTTTGTTTTGTTTTTTAACTTTTGTCCAGATGACATGGTGAGAGAGACACAGATGTTACATGCTTTGGCTGTATAGATACAGAAATCACAAAGGGAATATGTCTTAAAACACACACACACACACACCTCCAAACAGGCAGAGAGTGAACACAGGAGCAACTGAGCCAGATTCAAACACTTTGTTGTGCAGAAAGGAGAAGGCGAGCAGATGGCCCAGAGCAGATAGACTCTGACACTGAAAGCGAGGTGTGTTCTCTGAAGGACGAAGTCCCGCATTGTCGCGGCTGTGACGGCCTCTCTGTCACACCGCGTACCAGGGGTCCCCAAAGAGCCGGGGTCTTATGGTGTCAGAGCCCCACCGCTCCTCCGTCGCCCTCCCCTCGCTCCTCGCCCTCCAGCCCCGGCCCATTGTGATTGCCATTTTTTAATTTCTCTAACGCAATCAAGTGTGACACAAACTGTTTACCTAGCGTGTCTGCCACAACCAGAAAGAGAAAGGGACGAGAGAGAGAGAGAGAGAGAGAGAGAGAGAGAGAAAGAGAGAGAAAACTGCCTCATAAGCCAGGATCTCAGCACAAAATAATCCTCCATAATACCAGAGAGTTTAAAGAGGCTTTGCCAAAACCTCCCCGAGTCCTCCCTCAACCTGACTTTGCTCTTGTGAAAAAAAAAAAAAAGGAGGGAGAGAGAGGAGAGAAATGAACACACGAGAGAAAAAGAAAATCTGTTAAATTCACGTCCCTGACTGTCGTTCTGGGATTGCTAATTATTGTTTTTAGAGCTAAACAATCGGGGTATTAGGGCGTAAGCGGATGGAGATAACATCCGAGGCGGAGGGCAGAGGAGGGAAGGTGGAGAACAGAGGCGAGGTACACTGGGGGGAATGGATAAGAGGCTGACAGAAGGAGAGTTATAATAAGGCCTGGTACCATGGATGTTTGTGTCTGGGCTGTGAAAAGAAAAAGGAGACACAATGAATCAGTCCTGCTCCAAATGTCTGGAAAAGTGAAGCGAAAGTTTAAAAAGTCAAACAAGATCAGAGAAACAAACAAACAGGAATTAGAAATTGATCCAGACTGCTAAAAAAGACCAACAACAAATATTCCACCATAAAATTAAGGGTTTTGTATTTCATGGTTAGATGGCAGTGTAATTGTCATTTTTGCGGTTGAAAATGGTGATGGACTCGACGTTTTACCACAGAAGAAAATGTTTTAACCAAAAAGAGGGGGGGAAGGGATCTATGTTTTCCCTAAAGTGCACATGAAAACAACCTCTAAAATGAATTTCACCAATTCGTTAATTAATTCGCATCAAATCAACAGTTTTAGATAGTCTTATAGTCTATATACAGACACTGTTTTTGTGCAGGAACATCAACACAGTGTAACAATCTGGAACCAGAGAATTCAGACTTCGTTTGGCATTTTTATGCTTTACCCCCAAAGCTCTTCAGAAGACATTCATCATGATGTTAGACAGAGATGAAATAATCTGTTTATGTTGCAAAAGATGAGGTTTAGATTGTTGAAGAATGTCCAGATTCATGACTCTTGATTTACACGCATTTCAGTGTCACAACATTTCTGTGGGAAGTGAAGTGAATTCTGGTGGTTTACAAGCCCACAGACTTTGAAACTGAACTTGAGCTTAAACAGCTTTTAGCCAGTGGTATTTTTTTTATGTGTTATTTATTTATTTTTGGTTTTTGGAGCTGGAGCTTCTCTGAAAATGTTAAATGTTGGCTTTGAAAAAGTAGAAAAAGCTATTTTTCCTCAACTGTTACATACTGATTTCTGTTAGCCCTGAATGCTAACTCAGAAAGGAGCCCAGCAGGTATCAAATACCAGCTGTAACATGTCGTTTCACTTGTTAAATTGTTTTTGTTTCCTACAAATTTCAATAGCAAAAACACAAAAATCTTACCAAGTATTTTGTTCTAGTTTCTAGTTCGAATATCTTAGTGCATTTGAAATGAGACAAAACTAACTTACAGGTCAATTTTCAAGTGCCACTGACAGATTATTTCACTTATTACAAGGCATTTCCCCCATGTTATAAGTGAAATAATCTGCCAATGGAACAAGTACTTTTTAATTCTTTTATTATCAAGGAATTACAGACTTGATCTTATTATTATTATTTTTTTGAAAGAGAAGCAGCCAAAATGCCCGTGGCAGCTTTGATATTTACAGCTCAGGTGAGGAAGTTTCTTTCCAGAACCGTCTAACCAAAACCAAAACACGGTGTGCAGTAGGATGTTTTAACTGCATACCCTGAACGCACCATCCCCGTGCAGACACGGCAGCGTCAAGACGAGCGGATGTTTTTCTTCAGCGGAGATGGGAGCGTTGGAGAAAGTCGATGGGAAGGTGAGTCAAGCGGTCGTTGAAGAAAACCTGGTAGAGACGGCAAAACATTCACTGTTATGAACAGTCGACCAACAGGCCTGAAACTGTCAGAGTCAAAAGTTTCTCTTCACTCAAAACAACAAACATGTGGAAATCAAATGGGAAAAAAAATGGAAACAAATGTGCAGAGGCTTTATAACAAATGCTTTAAAATATAATATTGAAGGAAAAAATGAAAATAAAACGTGTGTCTTTTAGGAGATTATTTTGTAAATATTGAATTTCTCGATGATAGAAGCTGGCAGAAACATAACCAATAAAGTGTGCAAAGCTGATTCAGAGTATTGACTGTTTATGGTGTGCAGTTCAGTTTTTTCTCCTTCACAGATATTAACTACTTCATGTTGACCAGTCGCATAAAATCACCCAAAATATGTTGAAGGTTTAACGTGACAATTAAATATTTCCCAAAGTGTCCCAAAAGGCACACGTTTTGTTTTTCATATTTTCCTCCTCAAAATTTGTTCTCACTTTTCTGCAGGCGTTTCTTGTTTAACAATATGCATTTACATGTAATTTAAAACGACATTTATTTTGTTGTTCTGAGTGAGGAGAAACATTTTTAGAATTAGAAATAATTTTTGGGAAATATTTGATTTCTCGACGAACAAAGCTGGCAGAAACGCAGCCGGTGAGGCGTGCAATTCAGCTATTTTCCCTTCACAGATATTAGCTGTTTCATGTTGATTTTACGATCAATCGCATAAAATCCCCCCAAAAATATGTTAAACTTTGTAGATTTTATGTGACAAAACTTAGGGAGCATGAATAGTTTTGCAAGACATAACTCACCAGCTTGTTTTCATTGTTGTAAATAAATTTTACATCAAACCATGTAGGTACATTCCTAGCAATTACCTAACTAGTAATCGCAGTATTTGCTTGTAGATAATTCAGCATTATTAATCCAGTTTATGAGAATGGCCAAAAACAAAAAGCCAACTTTTTCAAAATATACCTCATCAACAAAGCTGATTGAAATAAACTTGGTTGTTTTTCCTGATCCAGTGTAAGACTCAAACCTGTCATCTGCAGGGTGAACTTTAACCCAGGCCTCTCGCACGGCAGGACACGTCAACACCGCGTCGCCTCCCAGTGACGACTAATGAACGAAACGCTTCCTCCAAACACCGCCCTGTGAGCACGATCCAGTCAGCGGCGCCGATGTTGCCAGCAAAATATAATTAAAAGGCTTTGTAAAATACGTGCACAACGTCTTGTAAACATGCTTAGCCTTTGGCAAAAGGAAAAATAGACGGGTTCAAATCTAGATGTGAAAGATTATACGGTGCCTGGCTTTGCACCAAAGGGAGAGAAGAGAGCTGGAAAAAAAACAAAAAACAGACTTCACCTGAGAAGAGCACAGGGAGAAAAGAACTTCCATTTGAAGCCACGGCGTCCAAATGAATCCGTTGGCAGGTACACCTGAGTCAAGTTTTGTAAATCCTCTTTTGGCCTCGTGTCTGATGTCATTTGAAGCAAGTAAAGGCTTCCTGTTGTTGATACGGGAGTCCAAAGCACTCTGGGAACTCCTGAGTCGGCTCTGTCAATGGATCAAATGCAGAAACTCTGTGAAAGTTCATCTTGCTCAGCTGTTAGATAATCTAAAGACATAAACATGACGACAAACAGACAGGACTGAAGCTGTGTGATTGAGAACAAAGTGGCAGAATGTGCATGCAGGAGAACTTCATGATGCTCTGTGTGGGCTTTCATTGTAATTTTAATGATCAGATGAAATTATTAAAGGAAAAGTATTATGTTTTTTCCAGCCATACAATGCCATTGTAAAACACAATCAAAGAAACTGCTACTTTCAGTTGTTTTAAAAATGCTACGTACATCAAATATGACTTAAAAGAAATTTGATTACATAATATAACGCCTTGAAATTGAGCCTCTGTCTCTTTAAGAAGCACCTGCTCTTTCTGAAACTCCGCCTTCAGGAGTTTAACCCTTGAACAACATTTTTTTATCAGCATTGCACTGAGTAGCAGCACATATGCTCAGTTCCACCAGGTGTTTGCTAATTGCTGCTGGCTAGTCTGAAGGAGCTGAGTGAGGAAGGGGGCTCTATATGAGGCTGAAGCTCTATAGCTTGGAAATATCCAGCTTATGCATGTCGCTTGGTGTCCTGGTAGAAATGTGGCTTTAGACGACAGTCCAGACATTTTCTACAGGGTAGAAATCAGAACGTTGGAACAGCCATTTAAGATATTGAATTTTCCCTAACTTTATCCATTCAAAAGTCAGTTTTAATTTACGTTTGGGATCACTGTTCTGTTGGGGCAAACACAAGTTTTAAACCTCTAATGCCAGGTTGGAGGTGGAGTTGAAGACTTTCGACGTGGTTTTCCTCCTTCATTATTCCATCCCGCTTCTGTAAGAACACTGACAACAACAGAGCCTCTCACCATGATGCTGCCGCAACCACATGTGACAGTTTGTACAGTTTTCTTACAGCAGAGGTGGGCAGATCGATCCAAACTATTGACAGTATTAATACCAAGTTGGTGTCGGTATCAGAGAGATACTGGGGTGATAAATGGAAAACTGCATTGTTTTCAAAATAAACAAAGTCCACAAAAATGATCGTTTGAGAGCAAATCTAAGCAATCGATCTTGTTTCTGTTTATCATTTCAATATGGCGTTAAAGTGCGTTATAAACACCTATAAACTTATCTAAATTCTGTCCTGGGTTTTAGCAGAATAATTCAAAGGTAAAATCACAAAAACGCCAGCAGTTAGAAGTTTGATGACAAATCCTACATATTGAATATCGGTATTGGTATCAGTATCGGTATTGATATCTACGATATGGACCCAGTATTCACTTGGTATTAGATAGATACCAAAATATGCAGAATCACATCCCTCTAGTTCTTAAGTGGGAAAGGAAAAGTCGTATTTCCTTTGAAAGTAGACTGAGATGTAAATTAAGACTCTAGAACGGCCTTGACATCAATTCCTACAAAAATAGAAGTTTACAACAAAAAGTTATTAAAGTTGTGTTTAGTTGATTATTTCTTTGTTGTCTCAATGCTTCCCTTTAGCATAAATCTTAAGCTATTTAAAAGGCTGTTTATTTTTCTCTAAATGGGGCCACATTTGTAAGAAAAAGTCATGATAAAAGTGATAAAAGTTGTGTCTGGTTCATTCTCGCTTTACTGAGGCTACTATTTGTTAAATCAACACCAATATATCTCCTTTCTTCAAACATCAATCACAATTTAAAAGCCGAAACCAAATGAGAGTCAATAGCAGATTAAATCGTCTGTCCTTTACAAACGAGGCGCCATTTTCAAGAAAAATAAAAAGATCTGTCGACAGGACGAACTGTTGCACCAACAAAATAACCAAGAACAAATTTCTGCAAAAGTTTTTTAAAGAATCTCATGGTTTGTCCTCATAGAAAAGAAGGGAAAAAAGCCCAAAACACACACACACACACACACACACAAACGCAAACACATTGGCTTTTATCCTGCAAACTACAAGGCCGGCCAAAGTCATCTGGAAGCTTCCACATGCCAATGAATAAATAAAGCCGTAATTAGTAAAGAAAACAGCGCCACCTGTTGGCGTCCCACCCCTGCGAACCCAGGCTATTATAGCGAGCTGTGGGACGCACCTGAGCCTGCAAAGGTTCTGTGTAAAGAGCTGGCACCAGCCAGCGCCGCGGTGGTTCATCTGGGCCACCCATGTAACCATGTGTGTTGCAGCGCCTCCATTTGTAAAGAGGCTTACTGAGCATATGTGTTGCTATTGTGAGGACTGCGCACATGCTCAGTATGTGTGTGTGTGTGTGTGTGTGTGTGTGTGTGTGTGTGTGTGTGTGTGTGTGTGTGTGTGTGTGTGTGTGTGTGAGTAAAAGGTCCTACTGTGCATCCTGGGACCCACCTGGCAGTGCGGGCAGATTCTGGAGTCGGAGCAGCTGGCCTGGGGGCTTTTCATAGTGTTCGGAGAGAGTGTGTGAGAGGGGTCTTCCATGGCCTACGTCCCACCAGAACCAGGCGGTGCAGGAGGCAGATGGACAGGCCAGAGACACTGCCAGAGGGCCACAGGGGCCACAGGGCTCAGGGAGGGAGCTAAGTGAGATCAGTCTGCAAAAAAAGAAATAGAAATACAAAGTGACTACCATAAACTTTTTCAGTGTTTTGTCGCATTTCGACCACAAATTTTAAAGTAACTTAATACGACTAAATGTGATGAATAAGCAGCACATAATTACACTGCAAAAACACAACATTTTACCAATTAACTTTGGTCTAGTTTCTAGTACAAATATCTCAGTATACTTGAAATAAGACAAGACTGACTCACAAGCAACTTTTTAGTAAGAAATATGAGTTTGTTTGCTTGTTTGTTTAAAGTCGATGATTCTTAAATATTGATTTTAAAAGTAGCATTTACATTGGCAGATTATTTAACTTATAACAAGATATTTTTCTCATGTTATAAGTGAAATAACCTGCCAATGGAACAAGTGCTTTTTCATCAATATCAAGCAATTATTGACTTTAAAAAAGCTGAAAAGTTACATGTAAGTTAGTTTTGTCTTATTTCAAGAGCACTGAAATATTTGCACTAAAAACTAGACCAAAATTACCTGGTAAGATTTTGTGTTTTTGCAGTGTATCCTCTGGAAGGAATGTGAAAAAAAAACATCTTTTTTTTTACGCATAAAAATATGAAAAGTGTGTGTATTCCTTTACATTTGCCCTCTTACTCCGATACCCCTAAATAAAATCCAATGCAACCAAATCACTAAATTCCCCCTGTGTAAATATCTCAGGAGTATTGATAGTCTCAGTATAAATACAGTGACTCTGCAAAGGCCTCAGAGGTTTGTTGGAGAACATTTGTGGAAAAAACGTTGCAGCGAAATAACATAGTGAGCTTTTACAACATCTCGGTAATGTTTAATCCATCATCTGAAAAGTGGAGAGCCACAGGTCAGACTGGAGAATCTGTTGAGTTGTGGACTCAATAATCTAAGTTAATGGCAGGTAAGGAAAGTCACATTTTCAAATCTACAGCGAAATGACATCTTATTCTCAACTGCCAGAAACCATGTAACACATTCAACGTTTTTGGCGTACCTGCAGAATGTACAACAGCAACGCCGCCATAATCCATGGCATTAGCACCATCATGCTGTGGGATTGGTTTTCTTCAGCAGCGACAGGGAAGATAGTAAGAACGCCTGGGAAAATAGAAGACACAGATTGAGCATTTCAGAACGGCCCAGTTCAAGTCCAGACCAAAATGCAACCAAGAATCTGCAGCAAATTGATATTAAAAGTTCAGTTTGACAGATCTTGAGGAAAAGATTTCTGTCTCTAGAAAAAACTTGCAGCTATAAGTACAGTGGAGAAGTAGTTCCTCTTTAATATTCACTTACGTGGGGCTGAATACAAATGCTCTGCAAATATGATCAATTTTACTATTAAAAAGAACAAAAACTCACATGTTTTTCCTTCCACTTCAAGTGACACACTATTTTATGTTATTCTAAGTGGCTAGATTTCAATAAAATGCTCGTGCTTCTCATGCTTGATGGAGGAACTCTTGTGGCGAAGTGCTGAAGGCAAAGTGTCGAAAAAAGTTGGAGCTTCTTAAAGAGACAGAGGCCCAATTTCAAGGCATTCAAATTGTAAAGTCAAATTTCTTTTAAATCATGTTTGATATTAAAATAAGCTGCGTTTCCTTAAATAATGCATGCAAGACGTTGTCTGTAGCTATTCCACTATTGTCAAAATTGCCCTTTAAAGCCAGGCAGAGCACGATGGGGCTTGTTGACGGGATGAGTGGAAAGGAACACGTCGAACTCGCGGTGTCGGAATCAGCCGCCGACCCCGGCGGTCCGGAGAGCCACAGATGCTTCCCCGTTTTGTGTGTTGACTCTCCGTAATTTGTTTGCTCTAATTTGTTTTGCCGAGCCAGGGGAGTTCTGATTTTAATTTTGCTCCGTGTGTGTTTACCCCTCTTTGTGGATCGCTGATCTGTTAAGCGTAGAGAGAAAGAGAGAGACAGTCATAGAGAAGAGGGTGGGCTGTTCGCAGAGCCAAATTAAAAAAAAAAAAAGGAGCAGTGCAGATTGTTTTAAGCTCTGGCAACCCCGTCAGGCCCAAAGGCCTCGCTCGCAGCCTGCACCTGCTCCATCCCCCGGGAGCCTGGTTCCTGAACCGTGGCCCTCGAATCTTCTCCTCAGGCCCCCTGCAGCCCAGCCACCTCATCCCCTCCACATCTCTCCTCCTCGCTGAAAATTCTTTCTATATTTCATTCCTTTCATTCCCGCTTTCCTCTTCCCCCAGTGACTCCCAACAATCCCTCCATCCCCAGCTCTGGCTTTTTCCACCCTCTCTCTCCACTCTACCACCTGCTCCTCCTCTTATCCCTCCTTTCACTTTTTGCTCCTGGTTACTCCTGCATTTGCCCCCTGCTGAACTTTGTCTTCCCCACAGCGCCCCAGTTCCTTTCTTTTCACCTTCAGTAAATCTCTGCTGCTATCGGCTCACCCTCCAGCAGCTGGCAGGTCCCCTTGGCACCTGAATGATTGGAACTTGTTTGCCTGTTTGATAACACAATCAGACACAGAAAATACAACCAGAAATACGACAATAAGGAATTTAAAAAAGTAACATCTGCCATACCATCTTTACTCCCTCAGGAGATGAAAAAACAAACTTAAGATGTTTAAAATTGTCACAGCTAGGCTTTATTGAAATCCTCCAGTCGCCCCACTCTTTATGACTGCACAGCCACAGGTAGTTGGATCAGTCAGTCAGACCTACATACAGCAGGATATACATTGTCACACAATATTTACATTACACCGGCATTAATTAATATGACATTTCTCCAAAAACAAGACATCTAGTTTTAATATGGCTTGATTAAATCAGTCCAACTGTACGGTTTGTGGTGACTGGATCCATCAGGTCAGACAAGACAACATGTAGGAATCAGAACCTTAAAGTCCAAGAACCGAGCTCTGAGCTAAAGCCATTAGAATACCTCGCCAGCCTTCAGGTTGCTTAAAGGTTCTGTGACATGAAAATTATTTTGGTTTCAGTTCCCAGCTACTAAAACTGGCCATTTCTGTCGCAGACCAATGAAGATGAGTGGAATTTTATAAAATGTCATTTACACAACTGTTTCAATCAAAAATATGAGAATGTAATCTAGTTTTAAAAAAAGAAAACGCTTCAAGTATTCTTAGAACCATAATTTGTCTCTTTTGGGTATAGAAATGTTCGTACCGTTTTTTTCAACCATCTAACTGGCAGTGTGCCACATTACTTTATTCACCAGTAATGTGGCAGAAAACCGAGAACGGGGGTCGAGCTCGGGACGGACGAGTCGAGGTTTGTGCTTTTTGCATGCGGATCGCAGCTCTAACCAGCTGCCACGTTAAGCACATTTTAAACTTTTTAAAACCTTCATATCGGTAAATGGCCCCTTGATTCAGGAAAAAACAAATAGGGTCAACATTAACGTTCTAATTATTTCCAGTTCTGTACAGAAACCTCGAGCAGCATATCTTCCCGTTTGGTTGCCAAACGCTCAGTTGGTGCACTTTACCAGCCAGGCACTGGCTTAATTGGCAAGTCATTTGTTTTGGAGCAACCATCGAACATGGGGTTTCGGCTTTCCTTCTGCTGAATGAGCGGCCTGCTGCTTCTAGGAAGGATGCTAATGAGAGCAGTGATACTGAACCAAAACAAAACAGAGAGGTGCTGTCACTGGAAAAAAAGAAGTGATTTGCAGATAGCTTTTAACAAACATGTCATTTCAGAAAGAGAGTTCTTTTTCTTTGCCTTTTTTTTTTTTTTTTTTACCCAATATACGAGCTTCTCACTTTTTGTAACAGCTTTACTCTGAGAAATCATTCATCTGGTGACGACTTCCAGACAACTCAGAGCAGCAGAAGGTGCAAAAAAAAGTGACAAATAAAATTCCACTCATCTCATTTGTTTTATGGAGGTCTATAAACCACTGTGTGTGGGAAATGCATTCTCTAATTTGACCAATTATAAATACAGACGTGTATATATTTATTGGTAACAGTGGTAAAGATGTGTGAACAGCCCTAAAATTAATTATTGTATTGCAGTGGAATAATTTTACACAGAAAAAAGTCAGGATTATCCAATTAAAAATGTAAATGTTTTTATTAAAATCAAACTTGTGGGTACCTGGAGCTTTTTTTAATAGATTTATTTTTTAGTTGTTTAGTTGACTTTCTAGGAACTTCTTAATAACATTCTGTTTTCCTGCGATGTCCATGTGATTTGACACAGGAACTCGATGCTTTAAGCCACTATATGATAGACATTTTTACCTTCCCACCACGCATTGAGCAGCGTTGTAAAGGAGAAGAAGAAAAGAATCTTCAAAGCTCACTGTTGGGGAACTGTGATAACACACAATCTACATTTCATTTGTGAAGCATGGCAGAAAAAAACAACTTGTCCAACCATCACAAATGTAAACATATGGTTTACTTAACTTCAGTAGTACTACTAAAACACTCTGAAGCGTTGTGTTTTCTGTCAGACAAGACAATGACTGATCTTTTCCGCATAAAACATTAAGTCACTTGTTAATTTCTGGCATAAATGCAGGATTAAAAAAAATGCAGAAAATGATCTCATGCCCATTATTAGGTACGGTAGAGGACATGTGATGCTGAGTCTGCTTGTCTTCCAAAGGGCCTGGGAATCTTGTTAGAGTGCCAGGCAACATCAAGTCATTAAAATACCAGGAGATTTTACATGACAATCTGCTGGTCTGTAATGGGAAATAGAAAAAATAAAACCCAGGATGGACCATCAAGGCATATTGTTCAAAGAGGCCAAAGATCTCTCTGTTCATGCCAACTTCATTAGATTTAACAGGACAAAACTAATATTTATTTCCAATGTTGGATTTCCCCTCATCTTTAATTAACAATTGGATGAAAAAACGGTAATGTGAAATGATGGTAAAGCAACGAAAGATGAATTCATTTTAAAGCTTTTCACGCATCTTTACCGGCGGTAGCAACAGATGTATCCACATGTCTTCTACTAGTTTAATGTTGTGCAATCATTTTTACATCCATCTCGTTGCCGTTTTGAGCTCTTCTACCTGAAAGCTCCCTGGAAACTTCTGGTCCATGTTTTTAGTCAGACGTTTCTCATCTAGCTGCTTTTGGTTTGAAACCTTGTCTCAGTTCATAAAGAGCTTTTCATGAACTGTCTGACTGATGACATTCACGCAGGGTAACATTCACATCCACACAGCTAACAGGAGCGACGCTTTCTCCCTCACTGAATAATCATTACTAGGACCTCTTTAGTTTCCCATGTTACATGCATCATAGCATCTCTTTTTGGCCTTCACAGCAGATTTTCCTTTAACATAAAGAGAGAGAAATAATTCCACTAGTGCAAAAATAATACATCTCTGACAGCAATAAGAAAACAAAAACATAATAAAAAATATATATTTGTAAACATAAACTCATTAGAAAAAAATTAAATGGCACTGTTAATAAATTATGACAGAACAACAACAAAAAAAGACTAATGTCACCACTTTATAAATATTCTGAGCACTAAGGCTGATTTGTTGCTGTGTGCTCAGTTTCAGTTTGCAGTTGCGCTTGCACCCACACACAACACCTACACGCTGCATGACAAGTCACCAATGAACAGGAATTACAATGTCAGGAATGAAGGACAAATACTTTGTAGCCGTAAATGACTCATATCTCCTGCAGAAGTCTGCTCCGTGTTACAGCAAAGGAAGGGCAAAAGGGATGTCTTATGCCGCCATCTAGTGGTCGAATATTGCTCTGACACATCAAATGAGCTGAAATTATAATAAATTAATAAATAAAATTTAAGCTTAAACATAAAGTGCATGTAAATAATTACTCAAAATAAAATCTGGTAACTGATACAGGCACAAATTCTTTCTTCTGCTCTCAATCCAATAAACCTGCGACTAGACCTGGGTTAGAGATGATGAAGTCATAGACCTCCTTCCCTGGTGTTTAATCAGATTTCAACAATACACAGCAGCATAGAGGAAATGACACTAGGATCTGTAATGGACGAGGAGTGGCTCTCACTGTTGTCTGTGTTTACTATTCAGCACATTGGTGGTAAACAGCAGAGACACGGCAGCTGTTCCCTTTTGAGCCACATGATCAATCTGCACCTGTTGGAATGGATTTACGCATTTTTGACACATGGCAGAGTGGTGATTAGTTGCATCATCTTGTAGCAAGTGAAGTGCCACCTGTCACATCTGCAACACTTTCTCCTCCGTCGCCGCGCTTCTCATGAGATACGATGTTTGGTTTGTGTAACTTTTGTGCCGGCGACTTCTGGATATGAGAACGAGACAAATAAGGCAAAGAGGAACTGCCAACGCGACAGTTCGGATGGTAAGGAAGGGGATGAACGGGTACGCTGTGTGTTTTATTATGAGGTTTGCTTTGTATCCTCTGCATACACACCCAGTCTGTTGGGGGAAGTTGGAATTAGCGAGTGGAGACGCTGGACTAGTTTCTCCAGGTTGTAGCTGGCTGTAGCTGCCTGCCGCGTCTGCTATTCCGCTTTCCTGTTAAGTCCCGCTCTTACCGGTCACAACTCAAACCTCCAGGTCTGGCATCATCTCCTCTTTGAGCTGAATGTCGTTTTCGGAGCCTGTCCCCACGTCCGAGTCAAAAAGTGAGTGGTCTGACTCGGGGGAGGGGGTGTGTGTCTGTCTGGTGGACTGGCTGCCGCTGTCACTGTCATCCAGAGTGTCAGTCCTGGAGAACAGGCCAAAGTCCAGCAGGCCTGCAGGGGTGCTACTGCTGCTGCTCTCACTGTCTCCGTCGTAATAAAGGTCCTCCACCTCCACGAACCACTCAGGCCAGAACTTCCTCCGCATCCGCTCACAGAACATGGCCAGGTTGATCAGCTCTCCTGAGAAGACATTAACCACAGATATGGTGTTTCAGAGCAAGAGTTAAAAACTCTGGTTTAAGGACTTTCGTCTTGTTCATTTCACAACTGTTAAAGGGGACGTATTATGCAAAATTCACATTTTACACATTTTTGTACTTCAAGTTGGGTCTCAACTGCTTCTAAAAACAGCCCAAGCACTTTAAAAAAAAACAGCTAGCTGTTTTTTGACCAGAAGTCGTCTTGGTACCACATCCTGCCGCAATAAATAATCCCAGAATTGGAATCTTACTGCATTCAGTCGTTTCTTGTTCCTCTGGACGCCTTTTTTTTGACTGAGCAACTGCTGCTTTTTTTAAAGGCATGGATGTGTGGTTTATTTCTGTGTTATTGTTTGATTCTGGATGGAAACATGTCAGAGAAAACAAGAAGACAAGACTGGGGCAGAGTTTCACTTTCTAGATCAAAGCATATTACATGTTAAGATGACCCAATCAAAGTTCAGACCTAAAACGAACTGGGAATCTGTGTCAAGCCTTGATAATTGATGCTCACAGAAGCACTCCATGAACTCAGATTGTTATACTGATCCTTTAACTTCTGTATCTATAGATACTATGTTAGTATTTTCTGTCACATTCTAATTAGAAAAAGTGATTTATTATTCTCCAACCAGATGAAGTTTAAGGATTAAACACCAAAGTGTTCAAAACTTCTTCTGTTGAGCAAAAGACCACTGCCATCTTGTGGTCAAAAGTAAAACATCATTAAATATTCCTCAGGATTTCCTGAAGTCATAGAAAAAAACCTTCTGCATAAGTCAACTTCATTGTATCTTTACCCTTCAAGTGGCCACTTTTATAGTTGTATGGCTTATTAGAGCTAATCAGCCAAATTCGGAGGATAAGTTTACATTTGTAATACAGGTTGAAGGACTACACTGAGACACTGGCTTACATAGCAGAGGTATGATTAGACTAAAAGACAAAACTCGATACAAAACATCCAGAACAAAGCATTATTTATGTTTTGTTTTTTAAAATCTGTTTGAACCTTTTATATGTGTTTCACTCTGGAATACACTGTAAATAATGAAGCTGCTGTATCAGATCTTAGAGTCTCTGGTTTGACAGATCCTACTCCCACACGTTTCTCATTTCAAAATTTCACACTTTTCCTGACTAAAATCTCAAAACGTTATTTTTTTAAAGGTATTTATAACATTTGTGTAACATTGCCTTCATTAGGTTTTATTATGTGGGTATCAAATTTAAAAGTTAAAGTTTTTAATTCACATATTTTTTCAGATTGGTGTGAATCAATATTTATTTAAACTTAACTTGTGGTGGAAAAGGCAAAACACTGGTCCTGAATGATAATGACTGATATATATATATATTCATACAAGTTTGTCTTGACGACCATTTATCTATCAAATACCTTTTAGTTGATCTACTTTGACTTCTTACCCCTATAAAGTATAGGAGTACCCCTATAGCATATAGGGACATAAGCTTATAACCAATTTTATGTAATAAGCCAACACAAAGTAATTTACAATCAAGTTCTACAGAGTGCTGCGGATCACCTAATGACAGATTACGCTGTGTTGGAACAGTGGCACATCTAAAATCCATCTGAGGGCTGCAGTTTCAAAGCATATTTATGTCTAACAGCGGCCCAGTCAAAGCCCAAGTCTAATTTAAAGAACTTTGGCAAGACTTGAAAATTGCTGTTTCCAAAAGCTCTCCCTTTCTGCTGACTCAGTGGAGTGGATGCAATGCAGGCCAAACTTTGATTTTTATTTGTAAAACCTTTCAAAAACCATCTATCATCTTCTTTGTGTCACTTAAAAAGAACCGCGATAAAATAGAACTGAAGTTTGTGGTTACAATACAACAAAATATGAAAAGGTGCTGAAAGGACTCCAACCTTTGATGAGTTGCTCTGGCCGGGTCCCGGGTAGAGTCCACATAGCCTGAGCCAGATGGCCGAACACTGTGGCATCTAACGTTGACATCTTGGAGCCCATAAAGTATTTTTTATCTCCTACATGACAAAACAACAGATACGTTAAAAGCAGAGATTTTACAGCATGAGCTCAGCTGCTCCTTTGTCATAAAATCACGTCATCACGTGCCACCATTTGATCTTTTTATCCTAATTAAGGATTGGGCCAGTTACTTTCCAGCCAACTTCTCTCTCACTGATCATGATGATGCTGATGATTTCCTGCTCCTACCCAGCAGAGTGGCCAGCGTCCTCATGTCCTTCTCCATCAGCGTGTAGACCTCCTCCTTGGAGAAACGGCCGATGCCGTGGCCGTACATCTCTCTGCGCACCATGCTGCCGTTCAGGTGGCTCAGCAGCCACTTCAGCGTGTCGCTCAGAGGACCGTCCATCGCCAGCAGCTTCTGGGTTTCTTCCACATTGTCCACCCACTGGCAGTATGCTATTGTCCTGAGGGAACACACGGAGTAACTACAGTTGAAAATATTAATGAGAATCAAAAACTGCTCTGCCTCAACTTTGAGTTCGCTGCAGTAATAGGAATCTCATGTTAAGGTAAAAAATCCCACCGGTAATTTTCTTTGAAAACATTGAACAAAAGGCCGAGAGTGATGTTGTAATCTCTATTAGAACTATCCCCTAGATGGATTCAATTCTTTTTTTATTTTCTATTTTATCTCAGATTTAGTATTTCTTAAATGTGCTTCTAATAATATGTTTGCAGAGGAATAAGTGTTAAGTTCCTTAACATAGCAGAGAAGGTAGTAGTTGATGGCTTTTGTTGCATGCCCAAACAGGGTTAATATACAATTTATCTTAAATCTCACAATGTTTGCTTCTCACTGCTGGATTTGGCAAATCATGTGCATCTAAAATTAAAGGTGCACCGATTGCAGTTTCGCTACCATACCGCACAACTACTTAAAAATAAAAAAATAAAGGTGTGGAGTAAGAGGAGAAAATGATTACAACGGATCTAGAGGAATCTGGATAAAACAGGAACGATCACACCACCAGTTTGGACGTATTTCAGATATTTAAAACCAAAAACTAATCAATAATTATCAATATTGACTGATATAATATTTTACTAAGCCATATCGTCCACCCCTATCAAAACAGATTTAAATGTGCAACACTTTTTAAAAGAAGAATGCATGCAACTTTGGGTGAGATTTGATTTTTTATTTTATGGGAGTTAATCTGATAGATTTGATACAATAATAATAATGCAGTGTGGTGTTTTGCTCTGGTGGACAAACTGTAAAGAGTTGTTTCAGTTTCAATGTGCTTTGACCAGAGAATCAGATCCTGCCTCTATGTCTACACAAAGTTCAGTCTAATTAAAAGAAGTGCACAACTATCAGTCACATTTCTCTCTGCTGCCTGCCAGCTCTCTTCATCTCATCAGCTCCTTATCCTGCCTGCTACTTGTTATGTACTTGAGGCCAAGCTGCAAGATGGCAAAAAAAGTGACAATGGGTGACAAGCTTAATATTAGCATTTTACTGAGGAGAAAGAAAATGTAAAACAAAAACATCTTCACATTGCAGCTTATCATCTTCTCTTAAAGAAAAGGAAACCAAACAAGTTGAACTAAAACAATCCATCGGTTATCCTGATTTTAAGTTAGAATTTGTCTCAAACCACCGTCACTATAAACTGTGTTGTGCGTGTGTAAGAACAAACAGACCTAACTCAGTTCTCCAACTATAGTCGTCTATATGTTCGTGCCTATCACAGAGCTACATTAACAAAACTACTAAAAGAATGACTGCTTTTTAGTGCTTATATCCCATTTGATACATTGATTTTCCTCCATTTTGTAGATCAAGCTCTGTGTGCATGCAGTCACTTAATGTTTCAGTTGCTTTGCTCCCTGAAAACTCAATATTTATTATGAAACAGGCTGGTGGAGAGAAGCTTTTTTTTTCTTGACTGAACCTGACCAGTGAGTGGCTAGTCAAAGTTACAATGTACGATTTTTCTAATCAGTAAATACTCCATATGTAAACGCAACCAGGTCACACTGAAAAAAGAAAAGCGCCTGCTAACCAGGATATTATAACAGAGTGAGACTTTGTTGGTTATTTTCATGTAGCTTTTTCATAAAAATAACTGATGTTTACAGTTAGTAGCAGCTACCACAGTAATCATGCTAAGTGCTAATATAGGATGCTAAAGTTACCTTTACATTTAAACTCATAATAATTGTGTATTTGTTTTATACAAACAACATACTAAAATGTCACCTCACCAACTAAAGTAAATAATTATATTAATGCCAGAAACAGTAGAAAAACAAATATTTTAATGCTAATTATTTAAGCTATTTCAGAGAATCTGCAATCAGCAATAAGAGGTCAAAGTTTTACAGAAAAACATAAATCAGGAATCAGCTCAAAATCTCTGGTTGGTACATCTGTAGTCAGATCTTTGAAGTCTCTTAAACAATTTCATACTGTGATGAGCTTCAACCTATCAGTTCATCTACAAAATCTGAAGCCTGATGTCAAACTCCCTTTTGTAAAGAGATGGAAGAGGTCCAAATGTCCTGCAGCACTCCTTCAATATAATGTGTATGACTGGTTCCTTGACACAAATTCGATCAAAGACTCTGGGCAGTATCATGTCTGATTGCACACTGACGCTTGTATCTGATATCCCAAAGACAGACGCAGCTTTGTTAAAATAAAAAGAAAAACTGTTTGATGTGTGAGATGTTAGCGAGTATACAGTCGTCTAAAGCGAGTGCTTTCTGAAACGGCTTCCACTACATGAATACCTTCCATAAAACCCATACTAAAAATAAAAATCCCCAGCAGCGGTTGTGTGGTATTTAAGAGCAACATGTGAGCTGCAGCCTCTGGGGCTCAGGAAACAGCCCACTGATGCTTGCATGCATCTCATCACGTAACGAGCAACAAGCTGTCACAGTGCCCTTCATCAATAATTCAGCCCACAGGTCTAAATGTGGGTCTAAATGTGGCAGGTGGATGTAGTGGCACAGAAAGCAGTCAGGGGGGAGGAAGGAGTGGAGGAGGATGTGGGTTACAAGACTGACCTCAGCTAATGCTATGAGAAATCCACTGAGTGTGGGGTTAAAACAAGATTTTTCTGGATCCTGATGTTATCAAAGGGATGGAAATGAAACAGCAGGTTAAAGCACAGTGTGTGTGTAGGGGATGAGAGGTGGAAGATGGATGCAGCTTTTAGGTAATGGAAAACAACCTGTGTGTGTGTTGGAAGAGGGGTGAAAACAATTCCCTAGAAGCAGAAGTAGCCTGCGTTTGTTCCAGTCGATCTGGTGTGACTCAACACGCCATCAAAACAGGAACCTTCAGGGCCGGATCAGCCCATAGAAAAATGAAGAGTATTATGCTTAAGTAAAGCTAGAGGCCCAGCCAGGGAATAAATCAATTTTTTTGTATTTTTTTTTATCAGAATGACAAAGTGGACATTATGTAGCTAAAATAATGTGATCTAAGTTTGTACCAAGCTGTTATACATCCAGTCTTTCATGATGTACCAGGTCTACACACTGTTAATAAATATCAGTAGATGTTTCTATTGTCTCCAGAGTGAAAAATATCAATATGTTTGTATTCTGTGGCAAAAAGCTTACATAACGGAGGAAGAGCAAAAGATTTCTTGTCGCTCAAATAATCTCAACCTGTCTAAGAAAATGTTCTGTGAGCGTTTCTGTGGGTCACCCCCTTACCAGTAGAGGTGCTCCTCAACCATCTTGGTGACTGCTCTGGACACGGCTATTTCTTGTGGGGTCAGGTTCTTGTTCAAGTTGACCCCCAGTTTCTCCTCCAGAAAGTCTACGATGAACTCTGACCCCGAAATCTGCTCATGGTTGTACTCGATCCACGGCATCTTTCCCTGCGGTGACAGCTTCCCGTCAAAGAAGTTCTGCAGGTGACAAAAACAAAAAAATAGATGTACTCAGGTATATTTAGTCCTTCGTCATTAGTACACAGGCATTATTTTGAAATCACTTTCTCTAAGGATGATAAAATACAGCAACTGTGGAGAGTCTCTGTTACCTGGTAAGGCAGATCCAACATGCGCAGGTACGTCTCTATTTTGAGGCAGAACGGGGAGAGGCTGGGGATGCCGTTCTTTGGTCTGGAGAACTGATGGAGGATGATGGCATCTTTAGAATCCAACTCCTGCTCCTTCCTACACACACAGAGAGGCAGAACACAAATAAATAAAAGTAAGCATTTAATAAAGTTCATTTTTATTCTATTTAATCGATTATTTTGAGCTCATTGTTAATAAAATGTCAGTTTCTTTCAGTGAATTGATTCGTACAAATATATTTTGTCACCTGGTTTAAGCTTTACACAGACAGGACTCTGAGTTATCAGTCTGAGATGTTCAGCATTTTAAGAGATAATTTATTCATGGAGGGTCATGGAGCGATAGCCATTTTA
The DNA here is from genome assembly GCA_903066825.1 of Alfaro cultratus. Lineage (NCBI taxonomy): Eukaryota > Metazoa > Chordata > Actinopteri > Cyprinodontiformes > Poeciliidae > Alfaro > Alfaro cultratus. The sequence goes on from CAEFZX010008681.1 coordinate 20,363, forward strand.
AGCTAGTTTGAAAATATAGCTGATATGCCGCTGTCCTGATCCAGCATATCAGCTGAGTGGTATCAAGGGCTTGTGAAGGACTTGAATGTGTAAAGTAAATGAGTCATTCTCCCCAAGCTCAGAGCAAACATAATGATCTGATCTGAGACCTGCAGCCTGGAAACACTTAGTGGTGTGCTCATTTGTAAGAAGAAGAAAACTTTATGAGGGGGAAAAGGAGAAATCAATCACATTTTCCCTCATTTTCCTGCTCAAATCACAATATTCAATCAAGCAATTGTTCATTTAGTTCTTCCAACAGGGCGACTTCCTAATTTCTCTTAAGCGCTGAAATAATAAAACAAGCCCATGTCTGCATGGGCTTGTTTTAGATTTTGTAGAAATAATGACCTTGAATAAAAACACAAAGGCTACACTGCGTTGTTGCATTGGCACCAACAAGGGGAGAATTTGTTGGGGTTAAAAAAGTTTATACAAGCAGTCAATCACAGTGAATTGCTAACAGTTTACCATCCACATTAATATCAAATAAATGACGTAGTAAAGTGACCAGCATAGTGAAAAAACGTGAAGAATCACAGTAATGATGAAGATGTAAAGGAGGAGCAATGAGGACTTATTTTATTTTTTTACCACCATTTGGTCTACACTCCTTACCAGTTGGTGGCGGTAATGCTCCATTAAGCTATTTGCCAACTGGAATTAAACAAAAAATTTAAGAAAAAACAATTACAGTTCCTAGAAGACAGCTTAACCTGTACTTTTGACTTCTAGACATGGAGCGTAATGTGGAATCCAATCAGTTTTGGTCTCATCTGATCAGTAGTTGACTGCCTTCTCCAGATGTGGCTAATTCCAGGTCTTTCTGAAGCTCTTCACAAATAGTCCTTGGCTCTTGGACAACTCAGTAGTTTAGAAAGTGTTCTGTAACCAGTATAATAACTGTTTAGGCTGCAAAGGTCTTGAGAGAATTCATTATTTTTGCCAATTATGAGAAGTTTCTTGAGCGACATCGTGGTAATCAGACCCCTGGGTCATGGCTGCTTTCTATTTACAGATAGATTTCAACTGGTGTCATGGCATTCCTTGCACCCTTGTAACCCCGTTTCGTCACATGCTCAATACTTTTTCCCAGTGGAGTTTTTCCCACATCTAATACAAATTTCACATCAACTGCACCTTTAGAAATACATTTACTTGTAATTTGGTGATTTGTTCGCTGATTAACGTTTGTTATTTTGGTTGTGATACACAACACTTGAGCTAAATTGTAGAATAAATATTTAAAAAATGTAGTAGTACTTTTCAAGTAAACATGGAGAGTTTTGTTCCTTTTTGCCAATCTGGTCTTCAAAGTAACAATGAGATTCCTCAATAGGATTGACAGATCTTATTTCTAGCTTTCACTAATTTTGCTTCTCATGGCTGGACAGACTGTGTTTAGCTCAATGCAATCTTGTTATTATTTAACTTTTAACTACAACTGTATAGTTTTCAATTTCTATTTTTTATTTTTTTGTATTTTTAGTATTGCAATTGTATACACGTGTGTTTCTATTTGCCATGCGATGGAACGGCATCACTATTGGACAGTATTCTATTCCAGTGAGGGCCCATGCTTGGCTTTTCAGTGTGACATGTTTCTTGCAAATATTGAGTCACGTCTCTCCCCATCTGTTGTTCTGTCATTGCATTATCAGAGAAATTCTAAATTAAAAGCTACTTTCTATGTCAAAGATTTTTTTTACTTTAGATGAATTATATCAGTGTCACTTCAACATCATGGAACAGTTCCCAGAATCTGGTTTGTGTGCAGACTGACCTCTCTTTAGTTATTGATTTGTGCAGCATAGGGCCGTCTGCTGCTGTGTCCTCACATCTCCCCAGCTCAGCAGTGCGGGACACACATCAGATGCTCTTCTCTGTCCTTGAACTGCTTCTTTGCCTAGTTTGCTCGCAACTACAAAAATCCTTTATGTTCAGCATTTGTTTCAGCGAACTTCAAACTATCATTGGACTCTGTCCTGTTTGTCCCTCTTTTTGCAAAATGATGGCAAAGCTTTCAATGGTGGCTGGTTGTTAGTGATTGCTCTTGTGGATCAGATTTGCAGGACAAGTGCAGTCATATACATTTGAAAACCGACTGCACTCGCTTTTTGTTTTGTTTTTTTGGTCCTGCATTCTGAAGATTTGTGTTTGTCCTGCAAGTTCCACTTTTTGCAGCTGTTCCACTTTAATTGCATTTGCCATCTAACAAGCTGTAGCCACACAGGCTACAGCTTGTTAGTTTTCAATTGATTCAATTGAAAACTATTTTTTTTATATAGGAAATGTATCCTGTGAAATGTGTTACAGTTTTTCAATGAGGGTCTTAAAACTGCAAAGCAATCCTTCATTTTGTACTCAGGCTGGTGTTTGTTTTAGAGCAAGCCTCCAGACTGTTTCCTCTACTTAATTATAGGGAAAACATTTCAATAAACTTCAAGGTTTTAAACATGCTTTACAAGCTGTTATGTTGAGCTGTATTTTATCTACTTTTAACCTAAAGCTTGAATGAAAAAAGGAAATATGTTTATTTACTATAAAGTAAACAAAATAAATGATGGCTGTTATATGCAGTTCTATATCCTGCATGCTGAGGTGCTGAATCTCCATTTGTCAGATTTATGAGTGGCTCATAAATCACTTATGGTGCTGAAAAAACTCCAAACACGCTGAGAAACTTCAACCTTGATATATTACAGTATTAAATGCACCGTCAGCATCCTTTGCTTTGAAATTTTGTTCATGCAACGGAGGAGATGAAATGAAGATCTACCTCAGACTCTTTTTGTTTTTTAGACAGGAAGTATCTCTCAGTGAGCAGGGTAATCTAAGCTGGTTTATTGCTGCCACTGTCAACAAACGCATCACGTGGTACAAACAGATGATTCGGACAGGATGCATAGCCGACATCAGCAGCCTGCACGTGATTCAGCAGCGGCTTCAAACACAGCTTACAGGAGATGGGAGGGGGGAGAGAAAGCACAAACTATCAGGCCACTGTAACAGGATGTACTTGCTGCCCGGCACTGGGCTGCTCCAAATATATAATCCCTCTCCTGTCAGGAACGCATTGCTGCTCTGACAATAGTCCAGTGTTATCCACCGTACTGCGATTGGAGATGCTGGAAATTAAATTTTATTGAGGGTCTTCTCAGTTGTTTTCATAAGCATCTGCGGTATCTATTCATTGCATATGCATGTATTACAGGCCAGGTTGACTGTGGAGCTCCAGAGTTTACACTCACTCACAACCGAGCTATGACTCCAGACTTAATGTTTTGTATTTTCTCCAAACATGTCTTGTCCTTAGTAGGAGGAAACAGACTCCGTACTTAAGTGTTCTAGTAACATCCATCTATTTGTGATACCATTTAACATTGTTATAAAACCCAATCAATCCCGATTATGGGATTATAAACACTGACTGGTGAATGATAATAAAAACACGACAGTCCAGGTCGCGTGCCCACCTACCTGATGGCGAGCAGCTCGTGCAGTAGGTAGGCTGCAGCAGCCAGCAGGGCCCCCCCGGTGATGTAGAGGGTCTTCTTCCACCAGGACTCCGAGCCCAGAGCCGACATGATGCCGCCGTAGTCCTGCAGGGGAAAAGCGATGATGTAGCCATACAAAGACTGCTGCTGCTCGGAGCCGCACAGCCCGAGCGGCAGGCTGTGATTCCGCCCCAGTTCCACCACGCACGGCCGGGAGGAGGCGAAGCCAGCAGCCCAGTGCATCCTCCCACCTTCGGTTACAACCACCCGGCTTCCTCCCAGCTGCGGTCCCCGTTCGGCTTCATCCAAGCGCCCAGCGGGTTACCCTACGGCATGGCGGCGGGACTACTAGCTATTCATCCAGAAAGCTGTCTGGAGTAAACATCGCCGCTCCTTCTTCCTAAGAAGATGCTCAGCGCCCCGCTCACCTCCCTCTGCGGCTTCTACAAAGCATTGTTACGCATCCTGCAAAAACGGCAGCGCTACTTCCGGTTGTATTTTTCTAAATAATGGCCACGGATGAGGTTATTTAAGAGTTTCACAATGTTCCAATCTACTAATATTCCTTTAATTGAATATGCAGGTTATGCAATAAATAAATAAATAAATAAAAATCTAATGAAGGCGCGGCGGTGACGCAGGGTTAAAGCGCGCGACCCATGTACGGAGGCCGTAGTCCTCGACGCAACAGTCACAGGTTCGAATCCCGGCCGGTTGAGAATGTCTTCCCCAATTCTCACAAATCACTTTCCAGTCGACTCATTGTCAAATAAATATCCTGAAAACCTAAGACATAATAACAGTAGACCAGCGCAGCGTGAAGGGCCTTATGGTGCGATCACACCAAACGCCTTCTGAGCGCCAGACGCGTCTGATTTACACTCAAAGTTTATGTGGATTCGCGTCGTTGCGGCGCGTTTCGAGCGTCTAGCTCGGCGCGATTTGAACCGGAAGCGCCTGACGCTCAAAACGCGTTTGGTGTGAACGCACCATTACTTACTTAACAGCTGGCTATTTCATGCTCCAAAATTGTGACTATAATTCTCTTAATGTAGTGAAACTCATAATATTTTGTAACCATTATAATTACAAAGCTGCATTAGGCTGTTTTTATAAAATATCCCAATTATTGTTAAAAAAAAAAAAAAAAAAAAGCTAAGAGTTAAAAATAACCAGTTAAAGCTATGTGTGTGTGTGTGTGTGTGTGTGTTTGGGGGGAGGGGACCTTAATAACTCTTAATCAGCAACGACATATTTATTTCCTGATGTTCACTATATGATTTAGCACCCGCTTCGGATGTTATCATCCCATAGAATGGCGATTATCAGTGGTTATCAGCCCCATTGAATGGCCTCAGTTGGTCCCCGCTCTGCCTGCTAGCCGGCTGTTATCAACCATTCTATCGGTGATAACAGCCGCTTGTCGCTAATAGAACCTTTTTTTTAACCTTTTTTTAAAAACCTTCATTCAATGGGGCTGATAACCACTGATAATCGCCATTCTATGGGATGATAACATCCGAAGCGGGTGAGGTGAGTTATGTTTTTTCAGTTAACATTTTTAACTGAATAAACATAACCGCATATAATAAACATATACGGGGCGT
>CAEFZX010008682.1:0-19025 GCA_903066825.1 Alfaro cultratus
CCAACAACCCAGGTTAATCTTTTGACTGGTCGAGAACCCACACACAAAAAAAAAAAAAACCACTACTCCCAAAAAAAGTTTTAATAATAAAATTTAAATCGTTAAAAAAAAAAAAAAAAAAAAAAAAAAACTTCAGGCTTCAGGGCCTCGGTGGGATCAACTCAAAATGATTAGAGAAATGTGTGCAGCTTTTGGGTAAAGTGTACATGATTCGTTCTGATTGCATTCAGCAATATGTGTGCAGAACACTTGGCCACATTTCAATTATTGCACATGATGGCACACTCTGTTAAACAGAAACCCCCTAACCTGCATTCTGTCATGCCGCTGGTAAACTGAAAAAAAAAAGAAGATCTGATTGTGTTTTCTCCTCTGGAGCAAGGCAGAAACGTGGCTTAGAAGTGCAGAGATCGTCTATGGTACATGGGGGTATTCAACAAGTTGCAGAGAAAAACCTTTGTGCACTTGTTATACCCAAGGTGGTTGCAGTGTGGTAGAATAGCTGAGAAAGCAGAGGTAAAAAATCAATTTGGTGAGAAAGAGCTCAGCAGTATCACTGGCTTCACACTGGAATTAGGTTTTCCTGATTTGCTATAAACCAAGCAGCTCTCTTCATGTAATGTGAAGCAGACGTAAGATTAATGTTAAGTATTACAATAATTTGATAGATATGGTTGAAATTTGTCAGTCAGAAAATTTGTCAGTCAGAAAATAAGTTGTATAAGACATCTTATTTTCTTCTTTCTTTTTTGTGGAGAAAGAAAGAAGTGTTATTTGACACTTCTTCCAAATAACAGGGTAGAGTTGAGCTCTTCAAAAACACTTAATATCTGTTTGATCCAATTAAAACCTAAAATGATCTTTTCACCTTTCTATTACATATCTGCACAACTGTGTATATGCACAGGTGTGCATTCTTTTTGTTCAAGTGTGTCCATGAGGATGTGCATATTGCATTTGCACACACTTGAATTTGGCAACCAGGAGAGATGTGCTCCCACAGGGTTTAGTCACTGCCACTGCCTGTTAAAATCACTGGGACCAGTAGAGCTGCAATAAGTGACCTTGGATAGGCTTTTGCTAGACCAGTGAACTAATGTAGCCCACATTACTTCACAACAATCATCACTGGAAAGAGACATCTGGTTGCAGGTTTAGGAACCAGTCATTTTTAATTAAACTGGCACAAAAGTGCCACAGGGCATACAACCAGAAATTGTGCAAAATATAGTTATATCAAATATTATTGTTTATTTTAAATATTCAGTGATTGGGTTTGGGACATAGAAAGGCAACATGAGTTCAAATAACCACTCGTCTCAACCAAGCTATTGCATGATACATTTTCTCACCTCAAACCAGCGATGAAATGGGCGATAGCAGCCAGTCAAGGCTTGATTGCAGTTATCATATTCAAATGGGAGGATTAGAATTAGCATAATGAACATCAAAGCATGGCTTCATCCTGTCCTGTATCAGCAATACAAGCTGCTGCTGGTGGTGTAATGGTGTGGAGGGATATTTCCTTGGACTTTGTATGAAATATTAATATTAGTACCAACTAGCATCATTTAAATACCACACACAGCCTTTCTGAGTTTTGTTGCTTGCCATGTCTGTCCTTTTATAACCACAGTTTACCCGTGTGGAGATGCGATTTCTTCTAGGATGACACACCGTGTCACAAACCTCATATCATCTTGAATTGGTTTCTTGTACATGAAAATGCATTTACTGTTTTCCATCAGGCTCCACAGTCACATGATCTCAGTCAAAAATATTTTAGATGTGATAAAATGATAGATTTGCATCATAGCTAGAGTCGACAAATCTGCAGCACCTGCATTATGCTATCATATCAAAGTAAATCAAAACCTCTGAGGAGGGTTTTCGACACCTTGTTAAATCTGTACCTAGAATAAATTATGGCAGTTCTCTAGGCAAAATTGTGTCCAACGAGGAATAAAGGACAAACAGTGCATGGATTTTCAGCCCATTTTACTCTATATACTAAGAATGTAAAAAGAAGACTTGCTATGTTAGTGCAAATAGGCTTACTTTTTATGACAGCAGAGTCGTAATTAAGTGTATGTCTGGCTAAGTGTCAATATCTATTGAATGTTCAACTTAAAGTATTTCCCACTAGCTGTGACCTGACTGTCACTCCAAAAAAAAAAAAAAAAAGGCTCCTCACATCATGATGTATGTAAACTTTCGAGGGAGGCTTATGTGTTATTTTAGACAATCACTTCACAATCAGTGATGTTATATGTAGCTATATCATGTTTTTAAATTGTTTATTAGGTATGTAGTCCAGCGAGGTACCATACTTGACTGGGGTGAAGCATAGTTTTTGATCTGCATTGCTCAGGCTGTTTAGATTTATATCTTTCTTTTTTTCAGTTCTTTGTGATGTTAGAGACAAGAGCATCTTGCATTTTATCACCTACTTCCTTCAAGGTCTTGCTGTTCAGCTGAAGGTGAAAAAAGGAACGCATTGTTATTTTATCACATCATCATGTTTAGAAAGATCAGTCTTTCAGCACACATTTAGGATATTCTGCTTTAGTTTCCTGGCATTGAGACTTGGCAAAGATGCCCACTCAGTGCCCTTCAAAAGGAAGGCATATTATGAAAGCCATTAAAATGAGGTAAGGGCTGTTTGACTCCTATAATGACTGTAATAAAAATGAGCATAAGGGTCAGCACTGGGGAGAAGCTTCAAATTAAAACAAATGGTAGTTATGAGCGGTGGGAGTCGCCGACTGTAACAAATGCCACTGCTAAGTGAGGTAAATTAATAATGCAGGTTTGAGTAACAGCTTAGTTTGTCCTTTTTTTCTTGGTTCAGACATTTTACCTGCCACTGTAAAGAGAAAAAAAAAAGAAATGAAAGCCTAGTAATGTGAGTCATTGAATGTCATGCTGTGTGGTGCAGTATGCTTTTTGCAAGTCATGTCAGCCCGCAAGTTGGCTTGACTCTTCATTCTGCTTCATGTGCTTTTCAATGCCCTTTATGCGCTAAATCAAGCATGAGTAAAGAGAAGTTCAGAGGGGATATGAGGACAAAGAGCTGCTTTCCTGTTGCTCTTGTTAATTTGTGTGTGTTGATGTGTGTGTGGACGGGTTGGATTAAATGTTACTGTAAAACTGTATTTGACATGTTTTAGACACAGTCGTGTGTTTGATTCACAGATTAACTGCACATGTTTTAAAGTGCCCTTTAATGGGAATGTATGCATTTGTACAGCTGTGTGTGTGTGCTTTTGGTAAAAGTGTGTGTGTGTCAGGTGGTAATTAATAAAGACAGGAACACTGGCTCTCCTGCTGTGCTTACATGCCTACAAGGAACTTGAAGCCCTCGCAAGAACTGAAGACAGAGAAACCTCTTCCAGACAAAACATGTGATCAATCAAATAGTAAATCTCTGGTTATTATTTTTTTCCCCAATTTTCTATGTCCTATTTTTACTGAACTTTACCTGAAGCAAGCACTATGCATAATTGAGTCCTTCTTTTTCTGCTTCATTTCAGTAGTGAAGAAAATGTTCATTAAAATTTCAGTAGCCTTATAAGGACTGAAATAAAAGGCTTGAGCAGAAAGAGTGGGGGAAAACACTTGGTAGACTTGAAAGCACTTGGAAACTTAAAGTACTTGAAAACAAAAACTAAACAAAGTTAAGTTGCTTACTTTATGAAGAATGGCAAGCAAGAGTAAAGCTGGCCATGTTGAAGGCTTAGTCTGCTACTAGGTTGTGCAAAAGTTGGATATTATTCAAATAAAAAAACCTTTTAGACAGATATGCTTTTTAAATCACACTGCAATCAAATACTGTAATCTGTAATGTTAGAGATTATCTACATTTACAGTACTTCGTAACCACATTCATAGCAATTATTTTTTTCCAGATTTTGTCATGTTATGTCTGCAAACATTGGTGTGTTTTACCAGGATCTCATGCAGTAGACCAAAACTCATTGTTGTATGATCCTGAGGTGGTGGGGGAACATGATGGAAACATTTCAGTTTTGTTTGAATTGATTTTGGCCAAAAAGAAAAACGTTAAATGAGTGAAATATGAACAATCCACATTACCCGAAAGGCACTATACTGATGGTGGTGACTGCGTCATGCTGTGGGGAAGTTTTTTTCTTTAGCAGGGATAGATAAAATGGTTATTTAGGAAATTGTTGGAGGTAAATAATGGGCAATGCTGATGGGATTTTTTAAACTGTGTCAGTTAAAACATCCCTTACAATTTGTACCTTGTTGAAATATCAACAAAATCTAATTATCCAAAAATTCCAATACCACCATAATTCACCCTTAATGCAGCAGGAGGTTGGTCTTGTATTTTGCCTCAATGTTATCTGAACCTATTAGAAGCATTTGAAGAAATATTCCATGTTATTTTCATGATTTTTGTGGTAAAAGGGTATTATTTACTCATTTCAGAGAAAATAACAACAACCTAACATAAGAAACCAGCTTAAAACCCAAGTAACTTGAACTTGATGGGCATGTGTGCATAGGGGTCCATTTAACACTAATCCCGTTGTGAATCAGATGCTGACACAGAGAAGATGGAGGTCAGCTAGAGGTCTTGAAAACCAATTAAATGATAAAAGAAAAAGAAGTTCTCATGTGTTTGTTTCCTGTCTCAGAAGTTAGAAAATTCTTTAAATAGATCGATTTAGAGAAGATTGTAGGTTCACAAGGAAAATAAAGGCCTTAAGAGACAGAAAGGAGTGATTGGATGCATAATGTATATCATGTGTTTTGTGATATCTAGCTATTCAGTAACCCATTATTTTAGTGTACTGGGTTTTAGCTTCAGGAATAAATATTTCACTTATATTTGATGTAATCTGAGTGAGAGCAATAGGGCATCTCCATGGATACTATAAAAAGGCTAGGGCAGTAAAATCAGCAATACAGATATTAAAAACAGATCAAAACAAAACTTTAAAAACCTTCAATGTTAACTTGTGACATGTCTCAAAAAAGGATATCTAAGCTGCTTTAATGGTATATTTTCCTCCCTGGATTTAAGGATTTCATTCAAAAATGTATGAAGCATAAAGAAGGTGTTTAATCTGTCAGTCATGTCAGCTGTTAGTGACTCTACATATTTGAGCTGCTAAATTTTAATAAGGAAGGTGGAACTCCCCACTTCAGTGTTTGGGACTAGTGAGACAAGGACAGGAAATGAGCTGTCGCAACAATTCACTTTATGAGTTCCAATGTGGAAGTAAGGGAACAGCTTGTATTAGCTGTGTTTTGTACCATTGTTCAGTACTTCTAGTGCAATGTTGAATACATATAAATATGTGACTACAAATATACAATCTGTCTGCTTTTCAGTACATAGATAAATATTTCATTCATGCACATAACATAGACATAGTTACATTTTAGACACTTAATTCTGTTCCTAGGGAGCTTTTATGGAGGACATTTCTCATTGTTACATAAAGCTTGTGATTTCACTGCAATTCACTAAGATACAATTACCAAAAGATTAATGGGTTTGTCGTAATTGTTTGTTGTAAATTATGTGTAATTGCATTGGTCTGATGCATTATTAATCCACTCCGATAGAACAGTGCAAAAACGGCTGAAATCCTCAAACTACTGACGGACATCTGTGCCCGTCAGTAGTGTATGCAAACTTAAGCAATAGTTGAGTTACAGTTAATTGATATTAATGGATATTATGCATGACAAGTGAAATTCAAACACAAAAACATTGTCTGAGGAGACAACTCTGTTGACAAATAGTCAAATTACCAGCGGAGCATAACAGCAGGTTACACCCCTTCACCTCTTTGCTATACGATGAGCCTCAGAAAAAAGTGGATCACTGAAATAATAACCCTTTTGGTTTTCAATGTTTCTCCTGCTTAAACTCTCCTCTACTCCGTGTCACCTCGTTCATCTGCTGTGCCTCTCTCAGCTTGTTTGCTCTGGTTTCATGAAACACCTGTGAAGCTCAGGGAAGCGCTCACAATTAGAGCCACGTGCTCAGGGAGCCACACCAAATCAAGGATAAATCGATTGCCAGTAGGAAAAGGACTGAAAGAGAATAGAAAATCTGACCGTTCAAGTCATACCTGCAAGGTTTAAAGAGCAGGAAAATTAGCTTGTGTATCTAATACAAATAGGACTGTTCCTATTTCAACATTGGGGTTCACAGCATCCAACTCCAAACCATAAAGCTGTTGGAGTTTACATTCTCAACATGCAAAACCTTAAGAAAACTGTAAAAACTCGGCCTCTTTAATTGCTGCTAGAACCCATCTGGTCTCATTTCCTTCCTTTGAGCCCTCAATCCTTTTTGCCCCCTCTGTGTTTGTAACAAAGATCATGTCAGCCCATTAGACCCATGTTGAAATATGGATGAAGAGATGAGAGAGACTAAGGCTTACAGCTCTCCTCTCAACTTGATCCACTTCATCCCCATCTCCTCTCTGATCTCTGTCAGTCCTCTGTCTGTTCAGAGTCAGGACTGTGTTCTTTGCACGGATCAGCCACACTGTTACAAACACTTACTGAGGCAGTGGATGGTATCGTGGAATCGATCGTACTCTGAAAGACTGTGACACAAACCAACCACCACTCACCACAAACACATGGCTTCCAATTATTTCATGTTACACCATCTGTTTAAATCTTCATTGCTACAGCATCACTAATTTCTTTTTGAATGGGTATTTAAAAAGATACAAAACTCTTTTCGTCAAAACGTCATTACATTTTGCATTATTTGTGAGCAAGGTGTTGCTGCCGATGATCACCTTTTTCATCACTGGTTGTCTTTGTTTTCTAAATGTGGCTGTTAACACCTTTCTAAAGATAATTTCAGCAGACAGACAGTATATGCAGTTCCTTGAAAAATATAATGAAATAACCTAAAATAGGAAGAGAACTGTGGAGCTCCACATGTCTGGTTCAATACAAGAAAATGTTTTCATTTTCGTATTTAAGTGTTTGCAAGTGTGCCTCCAATCCCTAAAACAAAATCTCAAATTTTAAAGTCTAGAAAGCCGATTCCGTTTTACTTCCTCCAAGTGGAAAACCCCGTACTCATAGGATTTCCACAGATTAGGGACAGGATTGGGGTTGCATGAGGTGAAATGGGATTCAGCCTAAGTCTTATAATTATCCACCATATCTTCTCATTTATACAAGAATATTCCCTTTGTTCATGAGAAAACAGTACTGTCTTCTTCTAATATCATAGAGTCTGGTTCTTTGGAAAAGCAATGTCAAAGGACTCCTTCTGTCAGATCAGTAGGTTTGCTTAATATCTTAGGATGAAAAGAGGCTAAAGGCACTAGATCTTCTACTGCCCTATTCTGCAAAAAAAATCCTACTACAGGCCACTTTTAAAAAAAGATTTCTATTTTAGTGTAATATGAAACACATGTTCTGTACATTAATTTTTCAGCCTATTTATGTTTTTCATTTACTCAACATTTACCTCTCACCTGGTTGCAGTTCAGTATTTGGTTATTCGTGTTGTCACAGATGTTTCACTGAAAATTCACGTTTTGGAGGACGTTGTCGTGAGGCATGTCTAACATGGTAGAATGAAAATGAGGCTTGGGAAGCTGAAATAGTCGAAAATTATTGAACTTTTCTCTCCAGAAAAGTTCTAAGCTTTTCTAGAGAGGATAAACATAGCAGTTATAGACCCCAGCTAAAATATGCAAATCTAAGGAATTGGTATATTTTAGCAATTCACCTGCAAATTGCTAAAATATTGGTGTCCACTGTATACAGTTTATAATAAGAAAAATTGGATTAATTATGTGAATGTGAGATGAATTACAGAGTAAATCAGTTGACTAAAGATTTGATCTGTGGTAATTGGCGATTAACAGACAAGTACTGATTGAAATTCAGATTAATTTTTCCTCTATGCAATAAATGTATCAAAAGTAAGAACTCTAATTTTGGTTCATAGATGATTCAACAAGTTTCATCTTTAAAGTCACTTTTATTTTTTTTTTACAATGCTTAAAATCAGATAAAGTTCAGGGACTCTGATGCAAAAGTTAACATAGTCTTAAAATGTATTAATTTTCTGTTGGATTAAAGACTTCAAAATAATAATGATTTTTCTCTTTTATGTACTCTCATCCTTTAGAAAAAAAATTATAATCAGACCAAATTGGAATTGGCAGCTCAGAAAGAGAAACTTGACCTGCATATCTCTGAGATGATGTGCCAGTCGTAGCTTAAAAGAACGCAAAAAAAGTAGACTTTAAGCATATTTTGTGACTCAAACATCCTTTTGTATGCTTCGCTGAGAACTTTGTTTTTGTTCTTCCAGAGGTAGAGGATAAATAAGTCAGATGATAAAGAGGAAATAAGAAAAGAAGGTTGTTCAAGGGGACATTAAAACGTCGAGATCAGATCCAATTATCAGAGATACCGACAAGATTTTCATAACATTAGTTTCATCAATGCCAAGAGTACTGCTGCTGTTTCTTATTTTTCTCTTCTGAGTCCTTGCATCTCTCAGAGTCATGTTACACAGCATAAGCAGACAATGTCCAGAGCTGCTCCTCTGACATTCACTTCATGTCACAGCAGCTGTAAGGAGGTGGGGAAGTGGTGGAGAGATCACAGAGCAGATGGCACCACCGCATGAGATCAGTCGAGTTGTTATGAAAAACTAAAGAGGTTCAAAATGCTCTTGAGTTTTGAGACCCACGCCGCAGGATTGTCACAAGCATTTCTTCAAAACCCGTAATTTATTATTCACAACATAACTTTCCACAAGGACATATATATATATATATTTTTTTTTTTCTTGAGAATGACTAACAGACAGAAGGACAGGTGGCAGGAGGAAAGCTGAGGGTTGCTGAGGATGGTCGCTTGTCAGATCACAGTCTGAGAGGTCCCTGGAGATGTTGGCAGCACAGTCCTGTCATCACATTTCTTTATCATCCCCTCGCTCTCCTTTCCTTATGTTTCCAGCTGTCTGACTCAGTATCAAATTCGAATCAAGCCATGAGTGCACTGCAAGCAACGCTGTCTGGTTTACTACACCCTGGAAATGCTTTAGTCTTTATCGTTTCTGCCTCTTTCAAAATTCTGAACTCATTTCTATCACTATCACATTGTTTCCTTGTACGCACTGGGTTTATGTTGGTATCCCTCTGCCTGTCTTTCTCTCACCTCCTCTCTATCTTCCTGAGTCATGTTCTTCCTCTATCTGCCTTCCTCTTCCTCACTCGCACACGCAGGCAGGCAGGCAGGCAGGTACAGAAAGCATCAGCTTATATTTCCCATGGTATCGGCAATGCATTCTGCTTCACTAGGAGCAGCAATGTACTGGAGCACGGGACCTGCTGTGCACAGCTGATATGAGGGGAGAGACAACACACACACGCGCACGCATACGCAGCCACACAGAGACCACGAGCATTCATAAACCTGTTGGAAAATTTAATACTCATATGTCTGTAAATGCACATGCTGCACAAAACTAGAAATTTAAACACAACTACCAGCAGCATGGAAAAGGAACTAATCCCTTTGGAAATAGCATCATTTCATTTTCAAACTATCATAATAGATTTTTTTTATTCCAAGGAAACTAAGCTTTTCTATTGTCATCATAACATGAAATATTGTATTTTAATATATCGACGGAACTTGAACAGTGATACAACATTGAAGATTAATTATACAATAATAATCTTTAAGGTTTATATTTTATGCAGATTCTTGTAAAAGTATTCATACATCTTCAACTATACAACCACAAAGTTTAGGGAGTGTTAATGGAGTTTTATGTAAAAGAGCAGCACTAAGTAGCAAATCATTGTGAAGCGTGAGGATACATTGATTTTAAAATTTGATAAAATCCAAGTCAATACTTACATATAGGCTCAACGAGATTTTCATAACTAAAATATGAAAAACACGGAACCTTTTTGCATTATAATTATGAGGAATAAAGAAATATCTGCAGCTTACAAACCAAAAACATCAAGCTGAAATAAAAAAGGTAACAGGAAAATATTTTTTTTTTCTGGTGTATTCCAAAAAAGTCTGTAACAAAATAATAAATGTTTTAATTATTTTAATATGATAAATTATAAATCTTCAAGAAGTATGAGTATTTTACACCAAATTACTTTTTGTAAGTTCACAATTTGTTTGCAGATTATAGCTGCTCATTTTTGCGGCCAGTCTTCCTTGAAGGGAGAGGCTAAATATTGAATCCTCACAGAGGTAGAAGAACAACCACAGTGCAAACAGCTGAAGGCATGAAAGATTCATTGAAGCAGTTTGGAAAAGCAAAGCAGGCCACAGATCATAAAAATGATTGAATGACTTAGAGAGAATTGTTTGCACACCGATATGGTTGAACTGAATCACTTGTATATAACGAAAAAAAAAAAAATGCATCAAACCCCGCTTAGTCTCCATGTCTGCCAATAGGTTTTCCTTTATTCCTATTCACAGTGAATCAGTTTTCTTCCAGTGCTCTAAATGTTTAATGGTGTTTAGCAACAGGCATGAATTACTATATTCAGTGGATTGTGTGTCTTTGCTAACAGCACTTTTTAGAGCAGATAACCTTTTCCAATGTTTTATGACCCTGTAATTCATGAAACATGTCTGCTCCTATGGCTTTGGTTAAAGGCTTGTCTTGAGATGTGGTGAAAATCTCCGAGTGCAAGGTTAGTCTGGGAGTTTGAGTCTGTCCTTGTTAGCCATTTAATTTGTCATTTGCCTTAGTAGTTTGGGCATTAGCACTTCATGCTGTGCTTTTGTTGCAGTTTTGGAAGCACTAAACAGATCACAGAGTTAATTATCAAATTGCTCTTTCTTGTTTTCCTTTCCTTTTGAATTACATTTGCCCTTGCCAAATCAGAACTCGGGCTCTGTCTTCCAAACTATGTTTTCATCTAGAGTGTCATTGTTAATCATCTCTGCACCTTGAAGTGCAGAGATGGAGATTTACTCACCACGAAGTGAGAGTAAAAAGTTTATTGCATTTATTTATTTATTTATTTATTTATTTATTTATTTATTTATTTATTTATTTATTAAGATTTTAATATTCGTTAATATCAATTAGTTTATGCAGTCAATCAAGTAATAGTTTCAAGTCAGAAAATAGTGGAATTTGCCTTTTTTATTTATTTTTTTGCTAACTACAAACACCAATAGAACGTGTTAACAAATAAATATTTCACAGCACCATATGTGCCACTGGCTTAACAAGCTGCAGACCAGCAGAAGTGCTAACAAATATTTTACACCTGCAACTTTCACCGCATTCTCTATGCGCATAGACATATTAGACGATAATAAAAATCTGAGCCAGACTCTCCCTGACAGAATGATGATTTAATGGGATTTTGTTGAATTCCAGACTTTTAACTAAGAAAACAAAGAGTGTATGTGTGACTTAATGTTCTGCATAAAGATTTTTGATTTAATTTTGAACCCTAATGATCTTACTATAATAATAAGCATATTACTGTGATGTTAGTTTGTGTTTTTGAAAAAAAACAAACTATTTTATGAATAGTTTGGTGGAAGTCAGTGTTGAGGATGCCTCGCTAGGTAAAAACTGCAGGGTTGTGATTTTTGAACATATTTAAAGTTCCATTTGCTTTTCTAGTCAACATTAGAAAGTCAACATTGACTAGAAAAGCAATTAAAAAAAAGAAATTCTTTTGATGCAGTAATTAAGATACTTATAAAACTACTACATTTTAGTCAAGGTGGCTTGTAATTGGGAGCTACATTTCTACAGTTCACTGACTTTTTCAGACTTTCAGCAACTTTAAAACAAAAATACAGTAAAGATCATTCTGTCTTTACTTTTTTTTAAATATAGATCCTCGGACTTAGATAACATTTTGTTTTGAATAACATTAACCTCATCCGTTGTAGTCAGCCCCAAATCCCAATTGAGCTGTAAACAAAATAAGTTTGGGTTTTTTTTGCTACAAGAAATAAGGGCGATTTGGAATCAAATGTGTTTACTCCAGCACTTTTAGTTTAAATAAGGTTTGTTCCTATAGCCTGCCAACATGTCATTAAGTAAAGATACATTTTAGTGCTTGTTTAAGTATGCAAAAATTTAATCCATCAAATGTCTAATGGAGTTTTGATAGCAAGCAGGGTAATGTGGGTTTGTCCTCTTAGGGAAACTTTTAGAAAAAGAATGGAAATGTGAACATTGCATTTGCTGAGACAAGCATAGCAGCACTTACAGGACCTTTGCTTCAAGCTTTTAGGATGGAGCTAGTTTAGCAGGGGAGCTTTTACCCCACTGTAATGCAGAGGGAAAGGCTTTGTTGTGAACAGTATGAGCATAGCCTCCTGTCATTATTAAAGGTTAACTGTAAGCACTTGCACAGCTGGATGCATAGATACAGTAACACTGAACATGCAATTTTCTTTTGGTTTGCAACTTTCTTATTATTAGCATATGAGGGATTGCAGTTGATGGAAAGGTTAAATCGTGACACAAACAGAGAAGATCAAGAGCAAGGACTTAACATAAAACGGAAGAGATTTAAACAAAAAAAAACAAAAAACTGGCACGCTCTAAAGAAGGATGGACAGAGCAACATCAGTATCAAGCCAAGATCCAGGAAAGCAGCTGATCTGCCACCCAGGAAGACACACTGATCGACTTTCCAAGAAGACACTAGAAAATTAAGGGGGATAAAACGAGCGACGTGAGCTGAATTAGGCAGGTGGGGAGCTCCTTGGCAACTTGCCTTACTCGTGCATTACTTAGGGGGAATGCAGATAAGAGAGTGACAAGGAGAGAGGCAAGGGCAAAACACAGTAGTTATGAAGTATTTGATGTCAACAGAGGGCCAGCGACCGTCTGCATCAGCCTGAACTTTGGTCAGCAGAGACGACGCCAAACTGCAGCGACAGATTCTTCCTCCAGCAGCTGGGACTCTCTTCAATGTGCCACACACATTTTCCTGAAGTTGTCATACACATTGCCACTGTAGCTCTTTATAGGGTGACAAAAAATATTTGAAGAAATTTACCCGTTTGATGGAGACGCAGCTGTCCATGAAAAATGTCAGTGGAGTTCATGTATGTTCTGTTGTTGGGCATGTTTTGTTTTTTTTGTTTTCTTTATGCAAGAGACAGCCACAAGTCCTGGTGTGTGCTGGGACGACATGCGAGCATGTGTGAATATGTGTAACAGCGTGTGACCCATCATGCTGAGTTCTCATTAGGAGAAGAGGCAGGGACAGGCTTCAGCGCCACAGTGAGAAGCTAGATGTCATTTTAATTCTGTTTCAATGGGACTGATCCCGAGGGGCTTCACAAGAATGCATGCACAAGTGCATGGACTTGGATACTGTACATGGCTGCAGAGAGACATTAGAGCACAGAACGCCGTCTAAAAGCCTCACTTTGAGTGGTGCTGATGTGGCATTAAGCAAAAGCGTTCTTGTTTCAGTTTAATGCATCCAAATGCTCTCATTATGATGCCCTGGATGTAGCCCCGTAGGAGCAGATGCAGACTATATGTTTTAAAAATGTATTACAATTTTACTTAATATTTTAACATTTATGTAAACTACTTTTCTACTGCGACTGCTGCAATAGGACTGCAGACAAAATGCTTTTAGCACTTGTCTCTTTTTATTTTTGGTAAACTGTAAATAAAATCTTTGCACTTTAGCAGGTTGGATTAGGGCTGCTCAGGCTCACATGCCTTATTTAGTAAACCTCACTGAAATTAAATGTAAAAATGTTTGCACATTTTAATGTCTTCAATGAGAATGTTTCTTAAATATGCCAAGATTTTAAATTGGCTTATGTTGAATACTGGGAATGCTTTCAGCCTAAGAAGAATGTGGCTTTCAGAAGTATGTTCTGCTATCCTGCTATATTAGAAGAAAATGAGACCATAGTAAATCCCTTTTGAACCCTTTTACCAAAATAAGACTGACGTTATCACTCATATCCTAAAAAGACTGGATCAGATCCTCATGTCTACAATAACTACTGCTACATTTCCAGTCTGTCTTTCATGTGCAATATTTTTAAGGAACAATTGCTTAAAACTCCACTCCTATTTAATTCAAAATAACCTCTACGAACAATTAGTCCATTTCCCATAGTTTTTCTCTTTCCATCGATGATTCCAAAGTCTTTCCCTCCCCCGAGGTTAAGAGTCAGGGTGTTCTTGTTGATAAATCTCTATCTTTTATGTCTCACATTAATAATATGACTCAGTATAGAAATTTCTATCAACACAACACATTTGTCCACCTTGCTGTTCCCTTTGCTTGCCTCAGCACCATGAGGAGCAGAGCTTTCTGCTGCTCTGCTCCCAAACTTTGGAACTTCCTCCCACCAGACATCTGGAGCATTGATATTCTCCCCTGTTAAAATCCAGACTGAAAACCCACCTGTTAGCCTGTTTTCTCCTTCTGATTTTGATGCTTTTGTCTTTGTTGTTTTAGCTTTCATTTGTAAAGTGACATTTTGTGTCGTGAATAGGGTGTGTAAATGTATTGCTATAAAAAAATAATTAAATTTCACTGAAAAGAAAACATTCTGTTGCGGGATGAGTTTTTTTTTTTCTCAGAACAATGCTTTTTTTTTTCTTATCGCTGTGAGTGATATCAGAACAGGAAATTCTTGTTCCCGATGATTCAGATCTGTGCATTCAAAGCCAAAGACTGTCTGTTCCTGTCTGGCTTAAACATTTTACAATAAACATTTTACAATAATCTCATAAGATATAAACTGTTTGCTTATATCAGCTGCAGATAGGTTTTGATGACCATTCTTCAGAATCACACCAGAGAGGGATAATGTCCCTATATTTTATACTTGGTGAAATGCTGAACTGGTGACACTGATCTAAGTCACCCACATCAAATGTGATGGTTTTTAAGTTTGAACTGAATTTTTTTTAAAGAAGCATGACTTTAAACAAACTTTTACCATTGTGAAAACCCTTCACATTCATATCTGACAGTATATTGTCCGATAAACATCTTAGGAAGGGATGTAACCATGAACTGCCAAAAAATGCAGTCCATGGTTACATCCCTGGACTGCATTTCTATTAATAGAAGAAGATTCTTAATAAACTATTCTTTTATTAAGAATAGCTTTGAGAGACGTCAGTGTTGTGTATTAAAAATGCACAAGAGAAAGGTTTTAGTTAGACTGTTTCTTTCCTGTTTTATTTAATAAGTAGTTGTTGAAATTCTTCATGTACGCAAAATATTTGAGAAAAAGATTTAAACATAAACCCATAAATTGGGTTTCCGAAGACTTTCAGAAGCCATAATATTTCATCTGGTGAAATACTTTACAGGTCATCTAATTTATTAGCTCTGAATCCGGTGAAGTGTTTTGATGCTTGAGTTAGGCGAGGCAAAGCAATTCATTTGTACAGCACAAGGCAATTCAAAGTGTTTTACATGATTAAAGGAAAATAAAACAACAAACAAGCAAAAACATTACATTGCAACTGCACAATTAAGGAAAACGATGACAGGTTGAAAAGCATACTTTGGTTTATGGTGTTCCAGTTATTAATCAAATGCACCTCTAACCAAATGGATTTTGACTTTGATTTAAGGGAACTGAGTGCTTCAGCATTTTTGTAGGTTTCTGGAACTTTACTGAGTTCACTGGAGCATAGAAACTAAATGCTGCTTATTTATGTTTGGATCCTGTTGGGGCATTAGACCTTTGACCCTAGAAATGATCTGCAATTGATAGATGGCCGGCTTTGTTATCGTCTTTGTGTGTCTCTGATCATCCAGATCAGAGACACACAACACCCACATCCAGTAAGAAGCACAATACATTTAAGGAAGAAATTCATTCAGGTAATAAATTGGTTTCGTGCAAAAGCCCAATGTTTTTGACTCAAATTATTATTACTTTTCTCTACAATGCTTCCCTACATTCTTAAGGCATGAAACAAATCCCCTTCAGTTCATCATAAAGGTAAACAGAGACAGAAAGCCGGGATTTTGAAATGTTTTGTCAAAAAGCGAGAGGGTGAGCTTGATAAGGTCAGAAAGCTCTGTACAGAAAAAATAGGTTTAAAGAGAAGGGCAAGTGTCTGACAAAATGTGTACTGACGCAGAGAGACAGGCGTAGGAATAGGTGGAGACGTGGAGAAGAAGAGAAGAGAAAAGATGAGAAGTGAATGAAGACAGAGAGGAGGCCTCGTCTGTGTCCTAAGAAGATTAGATGGCATGGAGAGAGGGGAAAAAAAGATCTCATGCTAAAGACAGAAAAAAAAAACACATCTTCGGTTTCACATCGATAGTTTCTGGGTGGGAAACAGTTTGAACTCGGTAGCTTCACACAGACCAAACTAATTAAAAACTGAAACTCAAAGGCGCCGCTTTCTTCCTTTATTTCATTGCAAATCACCGATGTTGAAGTCGGTGAGCGCCGGCCCAGCACGACGAGGGAGGGGACATGACTGCGCATCGGCTACAGCATTGTGGAATCAGCTGGGTGTGAGTCAGACGCCTACAGCTTCACTACCCGGGGAGGGAAAGGTCTGGGGTCATTATGACAAAGAAAGTGAACTCAAACCAGTGCTGAGTCACTTCACATGTCGGAGCGGATACCGTAAGGTTTAATAAGGTGGAAGTGGGGATCACGTTTAGGTGTGAAAGGTGTAAGAAAAAGTAGAGGAAGAAGGTGCTTTTAACCTGGCCTGCTTCAAAATATGAGACAGTTCAGGGTCTAACTCACCTACTGTGTATGTAAGTGTTACATTTTGAAGCTTAAGAGGAATGAGTACTTTTGAAGGCATTGGATATCACATATCATTGATCATTGGTGTGTTTTTGTGCTTGCTCTTGGTTGAGGATTTATAAACATAAAACCTCAGGCCAGGGCCTTGGGTAATGGTGTACTGGTGCTAAACATCTATTTAAAAATGCACATACATTTTCAGTGACTGATTTTTCAATGCCTGTTGAAGTATAATGTATTCTGAACAGTTTGTTTTGTGCCAGGAGGGCAAAATTGTCCATCATTTCCTTGGAAATAATAGAAAGTGGAAGGAGAAAAAGGAAAAGGGTGAGATGCTATGAGCTGGGAAAATTGAAGTCATTTTGAGAGACGAACAGAAAAAAAAGTAACCTAAAGGGAATTAAAGACACTTATTTAAAAGGAAGGTATTGGTTGTTAGATAAGAAAACATGAACAAGAAGGCAGACAGACATTTTATGAAACATATTGTCCAGATTTTTTTTTTTTTCATTTCTCTGTTACTCCAGAGGAAAGTGGCAAAGAGAAAACTGAAGTGGTGTGGAGGATAAAGGATAGAGAGAGCAAGATCCAGACATATTACTACATCTTTGTGTTTTTCAGGAAAAAAATTCCCTCAAAAATGAACATTCTTGTAACAACAAAGTGCAAGGACAAAGGGTAAAAATATTTTCACTATGCTTGTGTTTGTGTCTGTGGTTTTAATGCAGCATCTTTATTTTTAATTTTTCTCTAACATGTTATTAAGTATAAAATATCCCTGGGCAGAACAGGCTTTGAGAGATGCTTCACATTTAAATAGGATCCATGACTGAATTACATCCTTTCCTATATTTGTTGTAAAACAGAATCTGTTGCAAATTATAATAGAACTGGATTTCACTAACTACATCTTTAGCACAACTTATAATTGGTTTAATAAATGTTTCTTGAATATTTTAAGTAAAATATTCTGTAAAACCAAAACAAACATTGTTGATGGACAACAATGTCAAGATTGCAAGAAAAAACAAAAGAACTATCCTCAGTGTCTAATGGACACTGATCATCGGCAAAATTGCACAATTTTGGTGACGCTGCAAAGAACTAACAGTTGGAAGCTCCAAATTAAAAGAGCTGAAACCTGGGAGAGTTTTAAAGTGGATTATGGTGATTACAATTCATACACATCTGTCTCTCCTTATGTATGCATAATAAATGCATGTATCACGTGGAGACATTTCATTTCATTAGCTTAACAAAGTTATTTTGTGTTGAGGCTTCCAGAAATCGCCAGCTGCACTTGCAGGTTATGCATCTGTACTTACTTCCTCTTTTAAGCAGGATAGTCAATGGAGTAGAATTGAACAAAATAGAATAAAACATGCAGTTAAACAAAAATGAAAATAGAATTAAAATAGCTGAGAAAGTAACTCAGAAAAAGAAAAGGAAGAAGACAAGCAGTAAGGGACGATGTATGACACTGCTACTTTTAAGTATTTAAATATGTTTTAAATCATTTGGTGTGACTTTTGAAATACCTATGAAGTTCAATATGCATTATTAGTTCTTAAAATATCTCTATATTTTGTAATCAAGTCACATAAACAAGTCATAAGGAATACAAAACATTTTCACAGGTGGCATTTTAAGGAAAATACGATAGTGCAAAAATGTTAGGCAAGTCCTGCTTAACCATTATCAAGTACTTTAAAAATATATAAAGTTAAAAAGTTACTTACAGAGCATTACAGGGATTTAAAGGACTTTTAGTGAGAAGTGAGAGGAAGTGATAAAATGACTGGTGCTTTGACTCTGTACAACATTGAGTAATTCAATGCTGCCCCTCCCCCACCTGATGCTTCATACAGACAGTAAGCTGAATAAAACAAGGCTTTTACAAAACACTTCTCCCTAATTTATCAAATTAACAAATTGAACGGTAAGGCAGCTCTATTATAAAACTCCACACGGTGAGCCAGGAGTGGCATGTCTGTTGTGATTTAGTCAAGGTTAAAGTTTATCATGCAGTGAGAATCTCAGTTTGACCTACGACTGGTGATTAAACATCATATTAATTAATTGTACATCCTTAATGTACACTGTATGCATTAAGGATAATGGAATGCAGATTCTTTTTTTTTTTTTACAATCTTCATTGAACAAAAGTTAAGGTGACAAGAAAATCATACTATATTATATTATATTATATTATATTATATTATATTATATTATATTATATTATATTATATTATATTATATTATAT
>CAEFZX010008684.1:0-40981 GCA_903066825.1 Alfaro cultratus
CGGTGGCGGGTGGGCTGCGGTGCGTGAACCCCCGCGGTGGCTGATAGGCCGGAGCGGCGCTTGGCTGCGAGGGCCGCCCGAGGCTGCTTGCAGCTTTAATTTAGACTTACTTTGATAATGATGAATTGTCAAAATAAGTCTCTCAAAAATGAGTGATGTTTGATGTTCAGAACTTGGCTGCATCATTGAAATTCTTGGTGTTTTTCCTTCACTTTTGGTTTCACTAGAGCACAGGAAATATCAATAAATTCATAAATATCATCATATGCAGGGTCTGTGTAGCTTAGTGACAGCAAGCTCACTTTAGGTAACTGGTGTCCCAAGTGGTTTGTTTTTGTTTTATAATAGCAATAGTTATCATTACTGCAACTTCAGCACTGCAAAAACACAAAATCTTAAGTATATTTGGTCTAGTTTTCAGTGCAAATATCTTCGTAAACTTAAAATGAGACAAAACAATCTTACAAGTAACTTTTTAGTAAGTAAATAATTTAAGTAAATAATTCCTTAATATTGATGAAGAAGTTCTTGTTCCATTGGCAGATTATTTAACTTATAACAAGACATTTTTTATTGACTTATAACAAGCATCTACATCTTGCTGGAAAGTTACTTTTAAGTTAGTTTTTGTCTTATTTCAAGTTTACTAATATATTTGCACTAGAAACTAGACCAAAAATACTTGATAAGATTTTTGTGTTTTTGCGGTATATATACAGCTAAAAATAAAGTGTTGTCACAAGAAATACCACAAAATATTATGATAAATTTTTAATGTGTGAATTTAAAATCTACATATTTACTTGGACATTTCCTAGTTAAAAAACTGATTTATTTAGGTTGGGGGAGAGAGAGAGAGAGAGAGAGAGAGAGAGAGAGAGAGCGAGAATATCAGCAGATAACAGGAAGGCTGAATGAAGCGCTGCTTTATCCTTTGAACTTTACTTGTAGAAATATTAGAAACCTGTAGAAAGACCCATATTTCCAGCCATTCCAATCACTTGTATTAGATGTTAACCCAGTTCAGAACGCCTCCTCTATAATCATTTTTTACAATTGTGAATTGATGTAATCTCTCTTCTCACAATAATAATAACTTATGAGTCATGACTCCTGGCATAGATGCTAGAAGAAAAATGAATTCACCATGAGTTGCAGTATTTGATTTGTGTTCTTATATCCTTTTATTTCATAGCTCTTAAGGGCCGTTTCATGTTTCTGTGTAATCGTCATTGTTTTGTAAAAATCAGTTTTCACTTCACTTCTTTTTTTAAAAAATAAAAAATAATGTTTTCTTAATCATGATTGATTTGGGAAGCGATAAAAAGGGTAAAACATTCCAGGTTTTGTACTTCTTATTGACACTGTAGAATAAATTTTTTTTGTTTGTTAAAACAAAAAAAGTCCAAAAAGTGTTGGTTCAGATCAACAGATCATGTATAAAATATAAATCTAAGAGCCTAGAAGTAAAGAAAAGATTTTTTTCTGAAGGAGTTGATCAGTGACTATCACTCTATAAACCAAGAGAACAACAATACTCCAATGTATTGATACGGCCAATCAAATATAAAGGAAACCACTAAATCCTAACTCAATCTATACTCCTTGATTTTCTGAAATTCAGATTTTGGATTCCATGATATGTAACTTAAAATACTTTTCCACGTATTTATGTGGTAATTTAATTGTAGAAAGTCCATAAGCAACTTCCCAACAACTTAAAACAGAAAACTGTCATGTGAAAGAAAACAACCGTCCATGGACAGAACATAATGGTTAACATGCTGCTGATTTATCACAAACGCATAAAAATCTCTTATCTGATGCTAATCTGGGCGCGACGACAGATTAAAAAATTTAAAAAACTAAAATTAGTAGAAATAACACAGTAGTCATAGTATTATGAGGATAAAGTCATACTGTTTATGCCTGTCGCAATAAGCAATAAATCAATCGCATGATAAATTGAAACAAACTCAATAATTTCCGTGTTCGTGATTTATTGTTTTTCTCTTTCTACCAAAAACCGGATGACAAAAGTCAGAAATCTGGTGCTTTGGTCTCAACTAGGCCAGTTTTGTTTGTAGAGATTTCATAATTAATTTTATTTCTTGTTTCTGTCTTTTTATGCATTTATTTTGGATATTTGAAATGTCCAGTGTTACATGTTCATTGGGATTTAAAGTTTACTGATCTTTGAGAATATGTTATTGCATTATTGTGCCACTGCCATTATATTACTGGAAATGGCCTCGGAAGAACAATATTATCACTTATTGCGATAACTTCTGGGACAATTTATCATCCAGCAAAGTTTATTGTGGAAAACCGATTAACGCAATGATTTTATTCTGGTAATATCATTACTTTATTCTCAAAATATTGTGACTTAATTCTTATACTACTTCAACCTTATTCTTGTGTAATTCTTATAATATTATTTTACCAGGGCCATCTAATGGCATATAGATGCTACATTTAGGTTCTGAAAGAAGTCAGAAGATCTTGGTGTTCACCTGGACAACAAACTGCCAAAAACAAGAAGGGCAAAGGTTACGTCCTTTACCATCATCAACATCTTGTAATATCTCCCCTAAATTGGGGTGGAGAGAGTGATTCTGCAGGAACAGTAGCATCAGAGGCAGAGGCAGGAAAGAAAGAGAAGAAACTGATAAAGAAGGATGACTGTGTGCTGGGAGGCGCTGCGTCGTCCCCAGAGATGAGAGCAGAAAGAGGAATGTTGGCAAGCTGCTCAGCATAACGAATGGCACCGCACACCATCTGCACCACGTATTGATGAACCCAGGAACTAACTTTGGTTTGGGGAGTTTTCCAGCTCTTGCTCTTTTTTTTTTCTTCCTAAAACTTACTCAGTTTTAATTCTGTCAAGTGCGAATCACAGAAACGGTTCCAGGAAGATGTAATCGGCACATTTAGGGATGCAAGATACGCAAACGTTGTCAAACCAAAGCAGAGGCAGGAGAAGAAGAAAAAAATCACAAAAAAAAGGCACACAACCCTTCTGTGCTCCTTTTTTTTTTCTTTTTTTTTTGAGAGGGCTTTCCTCCTCGTTTCATCATCCGATCTTCAAATCCTGCTGCGAGTTCCATTTCCCATTTACTCACCGGTCTGTAAAATATGAGCCGCATGCATGCATAGATCACAGCACAATGAGGCCTGGCCAATATTCCCTTGCAGAAACTGATAAATGCTCCTCCTTCAAGCAGATTTTTTTTTGGTTTTGTTTTCCCCCTGCTCTCTCTCTCCTCCACATCCATCAAATCAGAAAGGATTTGTGGCATAATTTTCCTGCAGGCAAGAAAGTTCAGCTGGAAACATTGAGAGGGGGAACTTTGCTTTCAGGAGGAATCCGATATCTGGGGTTAGACAATCAGCGGCGATATCGTCTCAGCGGCTGCCTCGCCGTTTCGAACCGCCGGCGCCGTGCCCGGCTGCACCCCTGTGGGTTTGGGTGAAAAAGCAGAGACGACGCATCATCTTCAGACTCAATTTATTTGCCTCTTCGCCCCCGAGCGGAAAGCTCAAATGAGCTGTGAGGCTCGCCTGTTTGTTTGTTTGCTTGCTTGCTTGTGAGTATGTTGTTCTGGGTTTAATCGTGTGTGTGATCGTGCACCCCCAGAACCCCACAAATTCCCGAGGCAGCATTCCTGACAAACGGGGGGGGGGAGGGTTCCCTTAGGAACTCACATTGATGCAGCTTAGGTAGCAGGGGGAGAGTTTTAGGCTACGCACGCTTACAGAAACACCTTTCAAAGTAAATCTTCAGACAGCTGAAGACTGAGCTGGCATCATGCTTCAAAGTCTGCAAGGTATTGATCCAGAAGAGGATTGGCTTCCAGACAGATAGCAGAATCTCACTGTAATGTTTCTGAACCCACTAGAGGTGTCATGAGCTCCTGTCTTTTTCTGCTATTGGTCCCTTTATACTGGAATTCCACAACATTTACAATCTACAGTGACATTTCTACCATCATTCTTAAAGGGGAGGTGTTATGAAATGATGAAGCTACTTTTTGAGCTTTATTTCATGTTATAATGTCAACTACTCAAAAACATGCCTGGAATGTTTAGGTCTTTCATGCATGTTTGATCAATCCTGGAATATCCTTTAGCAACCTGTCAGGGGAAGCCTCAACGTTTGCTCTTGCAATGCTCCGCCTGTTTCCCCAAAGCTCCGCCCATTTCCCCCTAAAGCTCGGTTGTTCTCATAACTATTTCCCCCAATCGCCAGAACCCAGCTGGGCAATTAGTAAACACCTGGTGGAGCTATTCATCAGCTGAGCTCATTGTAGGAGCTACTTCTCAGTGCAACATTGTTGCAGGTTAAAAGAGGAGCCATGTTGTGATGACATCCTTAAGGTGGAGTTTCAGAAAGAGTTGGAGTTCTTAAAGACACAGAGGTTCGGTTTCAAGGCATTTAATCCGGAAGTAAAATTTCTTTTAAGTCATATTTGATATATTCAGCACTTTTATAACAGCTAAAGTTAAAATATCTACCTGATTGTGCTGTAAAATTACACTTCATGAGTGGAAAACACATAATAGTGACCCTTTAATAATAAATAGCTCAGTTGTTCTCATAACTATTGTTGTTGACTGTTGTTCTCTGTTGGAGTAATATTTCCTGATCAAACCTTTTCTAACATCCCACACAATAAAATAACTAATAAAAGTATGTATGATTCATGCTCAATATTGGTATTGGCCAATACTCAATGCTGCGATATCAATATCGCATCAGAAGAGAATAAGATGCATCAAGACAACCCTAAAAAAATTTTTTGGAAGTTTTATAGTTAAAAAACTGAAAATGTACATTTAATAGAGATTTGAGATTTTAGACAGATGTCTAACTTTTACAAGAGGTCAATAAAACTGTTTTCTTTAAGTAAATATTCCAGATTTATGGAAAATAAAAGTAAAAAAGGACAAGTGGTTTCCAGGCTGTACGATAGCATTAGGCTCATTCTAGATAAAAACAAGAAAAGGAGAGTAAATTTCCACCAAAAAACTCAAAACTTTTCACAATAGTTTTTTTCTAGAAAAAAAAAACTTGGAATTTGCTGAGTTTGAAATGTGAAAAACTCATAAAATTTGCTAGAAACAACTTAGAATTTTCCAAGATTCGAAAGACAAAAAAATATATATATATTATCTCTATTTATAATACACCATGGTAACCTGTAACAAAAGTAAATACCACGACCAAGTAACTCCTTGTGTTAGTAGTTTTTATCCTTACATTTCAAAACATTTCTCAGACCTTTATTATTTTTGTCTAAAGTTATTTGGGGACCTAAAAAGTTGCAGACCTCTGATTTATCCACTTCGACCTGACCAGTAGTAAATTTTGTTCCAACAGAAAATTCTGGCCCGTAATTCTGCTTGAAAATGCAAACACTTTCAAAATGAATCACCTTAAAACAAGAAACGTCAGATGTTTTGCTCGGGTGTGACGAGGCACAGAAAGCCACAGGGGGGAAAGACGGTGTTTCACAGACTGCATAACGACCGAGTAGGCCTTCGTCTTCCAGTGCGATAACGTTACAAAGCCGTGATCTGCTTTTAAGTGTCCAAGCATGCAAGCTGTCATGTGCTCAGGGACGCCACCGAGGTAAAACTGCTAGAAAACAACTTGTCTGAATAAAAAATCCACAAGTAGAGCGGGGAGGTTAGGCCGAGAAACAGCTGCAGGCGGATTCTGAAAAGCTTGATGGGCAGATGGAGTGGCGTTCAGGACACGCGCCGAATGGATAATCAGCGCCACGGCACGGCGGTTTATCAAAGGTGGAAATCATTCCAAGATGGAATTTTTTTAAGAGGAGGGTGAACAGGTAAGAATTTCCCAAACACATTCTTTCTGCAAAAGTTTGACCTGTCGGCCAAACTTAAAATCCTTCCATCGAAACTCGACATATCTTAAATGTTTGTTATGTTCCAACACAAACTGGTGCCCATACATACGTTTCTGAACCTTTTTTCCACTAAACAGTCTAAAAAGTGTGGTGTGCAGTTGCGTTCATCCCAGACTCCGCCCCCTAAGTCAATACTCAGTAGAACCGCCTCTTCCAGTGATTACATTTTCAAGTCTTACTGGGTTTGTTCCTGCCTGTTTTCCATATCTACAGACGAGAATTTTTGACGATTCTTTGCAAAATGGCTCTGACGAAGTTCGTTGACGTCAATTTTCAGGCGCTCCGACAGATTCTTTTTAGGAGTGGAGGATAAGGCAAAAATACATCAGAAATAAAATTTTTCATACAGGAAATTCATTATTTTTATCAATTTGCCAACAAAAAATGCATAACAGAGTGTAAAGCAAAAGATTTTTTTTTTTTAAATATTGCATTAAATAAATAATTACACTGAGAAACTGAAGTGGTTTCTTATTACTGGTTGTGGTTTTGCTTTGGCAGCTTCTTCTCAGCTATCCTGTCAACAAAACAAATAAGTAATGCTTTAGCTAATCTTTAAAATGAGCAGTCATGGTTCGAAGTGTTTTATAGTATTTGTTGTGCAAATGATTAGCCTCTGCCGCCTCCACTGAGTGCGTTCAGGCTACCAGATTTTCCGGAGGACTGAGCATCTCTGCAAAGTTCCAGTTGGGTCCATTTATTGATTCAGAAATGGTGAATAAATTATGGTTAATATTCAAGATTTAAATCCAGGTACCGAAATGCATTAATAGCCTGGCACTGTCGCAATGACCCCACATGTGCTTTTACAAGGTTTTTGTAAAAGCACAAAAACTTTTGTTTCGGGAACTGACTGTCTGACGGAACAACCCCCCCTTGCCCATTGTCTGACCATGCCATTAGCTTCCATTACCTATTTGGAAGCTTTAGTCATTTTGCAAAATGCTTGTTAGCACATGAATGTTCTTGTTTACCCTGTTTCATGGAAGGTTTATTAATATGAGGGTGTATTAGGTTAGAAAAGATTCCCTGACTTGTGTCCTGTTCAGTGTTGTTGAGGAACAACTAAAGGTTGTTCTAACATGGACTAAAAAAGCCAAAAACATCTGTTCTTAGATTCAATATTTTTATTAAGCTACTATGTTTAAATATATTTGTGGTTTCAATGTTTCGCCAGACAAAAAAGTATTTTAATTAAAAATAAAAGATGAGCAACCCCACTAAAATGAACTTACTTTGCAATGTGTGTGATTATTTTTTTTAAAAATTTGTGAGAAAATTCAGCACATTTATTTTTGTCTTCAGCATAAACGTTCCCATTTTTAACATTTGTAGTGGTAGAGAGAATATTTTTCATCACTTTACCAACAACCTCTCCCTCCTTCCATCTTCTGTTTAATCTGTCAGGGACAAATTATAGCCTTCCAGCCTGAATGCGCCCGGCATTCAGACAAGAGGAGATACTGGATGCTGTTTTCATTAGGCTTCAGAAACACCATTTGAGATTCAGATCACAATACATGGTGTGGAAATGTACAGTTGTATCTGGTAATGGTTGGTAGAGGTGGGCGGATCGATCCGAAATATCAATAATATTGATACCAACTCGGCATCAGTATCCATACTTTATCTTGAGATTTCCTCTCGAATTGTTTTTATTTTATTTTTGTAATGTGCTTTCTTAAATCTACTGTAAAAAAGATTTTGTTTCAATTATTCATTATAATTTTTTTTGCACTTTATTTGTGGATGAAGTGCACACAAATTTGTTTTGTGTTTCTGTTGTTTCTGATTATGTTAATATTAAAGTATGTTGACATACATACATACATACATACAGAGATTGATATTGAAAATAATGCAGTATCGCACACATCTAATGGATAATATATAACATAAAACATTTTTTTCATGTATTTTGCTGTCCTATTAAGTATAAACAGATCCCAGAATACAGTGGTCAAATAAACCAGAGGAGCTGGCAAGAAGTTAAGCAGACTAACTAGACCATTCTAACTATTCTTACTTAACATTAGAAACTAAAAAGTGTCATTGCAAAATACCTTCAAAAATTTAAACAGTCCGACTTGGATCAAAGGTTTTGGGCTTCCTCCCACAAGCATCTGTGGAGCTAAATTAGGACCATAAAGTTTGGCTTCATGGTCCTGAATAGAAAAAAATTGAAACTGAAAATGAAAGTTCAAAACTACTTTTCAGACTTTCTTAAGTTTCATATTTGTTTTTCGGTTTCAAATTTTTTATTATTATTATTTTTTTCAATTTAAAGTAGTTTATTTGCAAGTTTTTTTGGCTCCAATTTAGCTCCTTACACAGTAAGTCAAGGCTCAGCTTGAGTTTTCTTGTAACCTCAAATAAATTGGAAAGTAACATTTCTAGCTTTTCCACAGGTACAGGCTCCAGGAACATGTTGATCCCTGATGAATGAGTGAACTCGCAGTGAATGAGTGAACTGAATGAGTGAACTCACAGTGAATGAGTGAACTGAATGAGTGAACTCACAGTGAATGAGTGAACTCACACTGAATGAATGAACTGAATGAGTGAACTCACAGTGAATGAGTGAACTGAATGAGTGAACTCACAGTGAATGAGTGAACTGAATGAGTGAACTCACATGAATGAGTGAACTGAATGAGTGAACTCACAGTGAATGAGTGAACTGAATGAGTGAACTCACAGTGAATGAGTGAACTCACACTCAATGAATGAACTGAATGAGTGAACTCACAGTGAATGAGTGAACTCACAGTGAATGAGTGAACTCAGAGTGAATGAGTGAACTGAATGAGTGAACTCACAGTGAATGAGTGAACTCACACTGAATGAATGAACTGAACGAGTGAACTCACAGTGAATGAGTGAACTCACAGTGAATGAGGGAACAGAATGAGTGAACTCAGAGTGAATGAGTGAACTGAACGAGTGAACTTTGAGTGAACCCACAGTGAATGAGTGAACCCACCCACAGTGAACGAGTGAACTCACAGTGGGGTTTCTAACACACCTCCAGTGTTAATGTGATGCAGACAGACAGTCAGCAGTCACAAACAGGACATGCGAGGAGCAGGAAATGAGAAGCCGTCAGCCATGACTCCCAGGCCGCGCCCTCGCTTATTGTCACGGCTTTCAGAAACAGACTGATCACTAACGCCGTTGGTTTGAGCTTCCATTGCTGCCTCTTCCCTTTTTCAGCCAAGAATACATTACAAGTTCTGCGGCATAAATATTCAAGCGACTGATTCATAATCACAGTGTTGTGCAGCAAATCTTTGGTTATGTCACAGGAATCTGATTGGTGTTGATAGTTACTGTATTAATGTATATCTTTAAATATGCACCTTGTTGCGTTGTGATATAAATATTGCAGAGTGTTACACGGGAGCAGCTTAGTGTGCGGAGGAGGAGTTGAGCTCAGTCTGGCCAGAATGTTACAAAATCTGAATTTTTCTGTCTTCATAAACTGGAAGGTTATTTTACATGGCATGCCAGAAATGAATGTAATTTGCTTTTTGCAGCTTATTAAGGACTTGATGTGTGTGAGCTGTAAATAAATATTTAGGTCTTTCAAAGAGATTAGAACCAAAACCTCCTACAACAGGGGTGTCCAAACTTTTTGTCACGTGGGGTAAATTGTTTAATCAAAAATGTACACAGGGCAAAAAATAAACTAAAATCAATCAAATAAAGTCATCTAAAATCTTTTCTTTTTTTTTTGTAGGAAAGGATTTTATTCATTGGAGATCCAAAACGTGGAAAGGATTCTGCAGGTTTGTCGCATTAAAATAAAAGCATCTAATTTTCAAATTCTTTTACGATGGATTGAATAAATTTGTTTCCAGTTACAGAAACGGGATTTGGGTGACTTTCTTTAAAAACGCTTGCTGTATTTAGCCAAATTTAATAAATAAAGTAGAAAGTGATTTGAGGATAGCAATGTCAGCTTTTCAGTAAAATCTCCTGTTGAACGTAGTTCTACGTTTGGTGAAAGCCTGACGAATACCTTGTGTTGCATTTAGGATTTTTTTTCAATGTAAGAAAAGTATGAGATGAATAATTTTACTCTGATTAAAAATAAAACATATCACAAACAAATTTGTACCCTTCGTAAACTGCAGTTGGCGGCCACAAAAATAATCAATCCACGGGCTACAAATGGCCCCCGCGCCTCACTTTGGACACCCCAGCTGAAGAGAGTCAACGCATGGAGCCTTTTCAGGTGCTACTCACCTGCATTCAGCACGCATCTTAAGAGAGACAAACACTGATCTCAGATCTGCTGTTTCTCTGAATTCAGCCTCACATTTTCATTTTCCATCCATTTTCCTCCCTTATTTTCATCCGTCTGCTCTCCCTCGCCTCTCTTCTCTCTCTCGCTCTGCTCAAGAGGCGTCATGGTGTTTAGACTAATTGACAGCACCTCTTGGGCATGACACAAATAGAGCCACAATTTACAAGTCAAATCTGTATAAGGAGCGGAGCGTGAATGGAAGGGGGCCAGGAAGAGCCGAGAAGGCAGAAGGGCGAAAAGCTGGAGCGTAAAACCAACCATAAAATGGTGAGTGGAGGCTCTAAAAACATTTGTACCGGAGCTGGGGACGCATCTGAGGAACCCTGTGGCTGCTACTGTATTTAATTAACAGTCCTTATCCACGCCAATGAAACCCTGGCACACTATTTTTAAAGTTTTATAAGCATACAAAACAGTGAATGCAAGTCCCCACAGAGATGGATGGTGACGATTTAGAATCCATTTTGTTGTGATCCGGTGGTTTTCCACCCTGGAACTTCATGTTTCAGGTGTTTCCCTGCCTTAAGGAAGCTGGTGATTACCAGGCTTCTGCAGCCACTAACGGCTCGCTGAGCAGGAAATGACTTGATTTGATTCATGCTGCGAAGCATGAGGGTCACTGTGGATAGAAAAAGAGGTGGAGGGAATCCTAATAATTTGATGTTAATCTCAGAAATTTTCTAGAAAAAAACCTTGGAAATTTCAGAGTTCCAAAAGTGAAACATTTTCAAAACTCAGAAACTTTCAAGTTTTTTTGTTTTTAGCAAATTTCTGAGATTAATCTCAAAAGTTCTGAGGGGTTTTTTTGATGGAAAGTCACTCTTCTTCTTTGTTTTGTTTTCATTTACAATGGCTGTCAAATATTTATGCCCTGTTTGCACAACGTTTTCAAATGAAAATGGAAAAGTTTGGTTGTGCCTGTGCCGTTCCTTTACACGGCAACGGCAAATGTTTTCCAGGACAACGGCACAGTTCGAGAGCCGGTTCCAGCAGGGCCGGCACAAGATTTTAATTCAGAGCCCTCCATACCAAAGTTTCACCACCACATACTTGATCATTCCTAGGTTTTCAAAGTGGACAGTTCTAGGCAAGATGAGAAAAAAAATAAGGGAAAAATGTAGTCCAACACAATTTTAAATCATAAATTGAATTTGTTTTTATAAATGCAATCTGTTTTTCATGATAAAAATACAAGTTACAATAACTTGGAGACAGACTATAGAAATAGTCTTTACTGTTCCACGTAGAAGAAATTAAGAAAACAATTTTTTGCCATGCTCATTGATATGTTGCCTCCACCAATAGGAATGAAAGGCCCTGATCCAATGAGGGTTGACTTGATCGTCCTCTTACAACCTGACACACGCCTCAAGTCATCTGACCATGTCTGGACTTCGCTAAACGACATAATCACTGCCAAAGACAAATATGATTCAACAATGACTACTGAGCAGCTCTCTGGAATCCCCCAGTGATTTATTCATTTAAAAGTCTTACATTCTGGGTGCTCTTTAAAAAAATAAATAAACAAACCAAAGACCTTCAACATTTCAGATTTGACTTATCAGCAGAAATCAGGACGCTGTATGGCAGAAATTCCTCTCTTTTCAATAAACCCACTGCAGGCGTCGCATTAGGAATTTTGTTCAAGCAAAATCAAAACAACTTTGAGATGTCCAGTCGCATTTGCACAGCGTCATGCACATAAACTAACGAAGTTGCACAAGCAAACCATGAGCTCTTTGACTGGTTTAAAACTCTCGTCAGCCGATGCTGCGTTTTAAAAACGACCACAATTCCTCTGACGTCACACAGTTCAGCTTTCTGCGATATCTTCACATGAATTCGACTCAGATGAATCTCAGCAGTGTTGATGACTGAATAACAATACCGCCCACGTGAATTCAACATCAGTGGACCTATTACATCAATATTAATGTGTGAGAATTGTTATTGATGAGCACTATTCATGGTCCATTATTCCCAGATTCATCTTTTTGTGTTTTTCTGTGGAATGTAACTCCAAATTATTTTTAGAAAATCTATTTTTTTGCTGATTTCATTTTCTTTTTCATAAATATCATCGAAAATATTAGAAAGAAAATGCAGCTTCAGAAGCTGAAATGTCTAGACGCAAAATGCTAGTTGACACACCACCGGCTGGTACTTGAAAAAATACCAGCATATCTGGCCATTTTTCAGTGGCGAGTTCAGTCTTTCCAGATGTGAAATGAGTTAACTGAATATATTTTCACACTATCCTGACAAATAATGACTTGTTTTCCAGACAAAAAAAAAACACCACCTAATTTCCAGGAAGTGAATGGATGGTTTCTTCTAAAGGTCGTAAAACATCCAACCAGAATAAAAATAGAAGCCATGTTGATGTTCGTGTTCCAATCACGTAAAAAGGCTTGTTTGGATTTTTCCTTCTTTTTCTGAGCACCAGTATGTTTTGGGGTTTTTTCCCATATGATGGCAAGCATTACCTCCGTAATAATAAAAATGGCAGCAAAACAGTGCTTGCTTTTTTATATAGTCATATTTGCCTGCCCATAAGAAAAAAAATCCTAAATGTTAAGGGGAAGTGTTGTGTTTTGTATTTTCTTTACCTGTTCAATCATTGCTAGATGTTCTTTTTAGAAAGTTGTTGATTCTGTCAGAAGGGTCTCAGTTTGGAGTAACCCACACACACACACACACACACACACACACACGCTCACACACATTTTATCATTAATTATGCTACTTAATCTGCTTACTGTGTTCACACTGCACTTTCCACCCTTATGCTACCTTGAAGGCAATACCCCTTCTTCGACTATCAAAGCTGATAGAGACCTAAAAGTGTGATGTTCGATTCACAAGCTGTTCTAATTAATCCCTTGCCATAGCTATTAAAAGAGCCTTTAAAGAAGGCAGAATAAAGATGTGAAGAAGAACTGGAAAGTTCAGGTGGAGGAATTAAAGTGTTGCGACGCAGCCCTGCCAACTGTGGTAAATATATACATGCATAAATGCTAAGTACAGTCATGCTGTCAGACAAGATGCCAAGGAAAATGCAGACACACTTCAAAAACATTTTAAAATATCTTCTTAAAGAAAGTAAAAAAAACAACTGAAATAAAATTTAGGACGTTACTGAGTGTTGAGGGTGTTACTGTTGTCGTATCTGCTGGCTTACAGCATGGATACAGTAGTCTGACAGTACAAATCACATCTTTGACACACAGGATGTGGTCAACTTTAGAAAGAGATTCAATTCAGCTAATCGTCATTTAAAAATAGATGATAATGGCTTTAGATTTAGAAACTTTACCACAGGGCAAGAGCTTAACTTGGCAAATATTTGGGGATTCTCTTCCGTTACAAGCTGGAGGCCCCACTGATCCTCATGAACACTTACCTGGATTACATGAGCCGACTAAGGTTACAGACACTATGTCAGAGTAAAAACCATTTATAAGACATTGTAACAAACTTCTTACCAATCATGCATAGGCGTAAATCCCAGGGGATTGGGAGGGGGGGTCTGGACCCCCAGCCCCCAATCTTGGAAAAGTCTAGAATATCCATCCATCCATTTTACAACACCCTTGTCCCTAGTGGGGTCAGGAGGTGCTGGTGCCTCTCCAACTAACGTTCCGGGTGAGAGGCGGGGTCACCCTGGACAACACAGAGACAGACAGGACAAACAACCATACACACACACACACACTCACACCTAGGGACAATTTGGAGAGACCAATTAACCTGACAGTCATGTTTTTGGACTGTGGGAGGAAGCCGGAGTATCCAGAGAGAACCCAGCATGCACAGGGAGAACATGCAAACTCCGTGCAGAAAGACCCCGGGCCGGGAATCGAACCCAAGACCTTCTTGCTGCAAGGCAGCAGTGCTACCAACTGTGCAGCCTGCTGGTTGAATATCTCTTTCATTTTTGTAATTTTCTGACATCACCAGGTTTTTTGGACCAGTAACGTCAGAACAGTCATTTCCACTGTGAGTGCAGCTGGAATAACGACAGGCAGCACATCAACAAGAGCTACAAGGGAAATGAGTAAGAACGTCAAAATTTTTATTTTTATTGAATCTAAACGAAAGAAAAGCCATTTCTTAAGACACACAACTTCACACAGCAGTACTGCAAACACACTACTCTCCCTTTCAGCAGCTAATCTGATGGCTGAGAATCAAAACGGTGAGCTGGTGCTTGAAGTTTAAGACTCTTGTAGCATGATAAATTTGCCAAAGAGCCTTTGTGACCTTCTGTAGTTGAACAGACAAAGTAAACCACAAAAGAATTGTTTTCAAGTTGTTGCTTTCTTTCTTTTTTTCCTTTGCTTTTGAGGGAGACAATCTTAAAAGCAGACAGATATAGATGGGTCCTTGTACAGGCTGTGGCTGGAAAGCAGATTAGCTTTCCAAACTTATAGCAAAGCATCTTAAAACCAGACACTGATGTTTCTGAAGAACTTTAAGTCAGTAAAGCTTCTATATCTACAAACGGCAAAGTATTAAACAAGCCAGACAAGATAAACAAGCATTATTCGATTAAATATTTGTAACAGCATCCTGGACAGGTGGGGTATGTAGCCCTCCAACAAGTTCTGGGTCTTTCCCAGAGTCTTCTTCCTGTGTGACCTCCAAAGGGGGTCAACTGGGGAGCATTATAATCAACTGAGCCCTTTTGGTGAGGAGAAACAGTGGCTCACCTTCAAACTCCGCATTGGTGACTTTTCCTTAACTTATCTCAAAGGCCGAGTCCAGCCACCCAGTGGAGGAAAGTCACATCGGACGCTTTAATTCAGGATCTCGTTCTTTCATCTATGTCTTCAAAGTGTGAAACACAAATAGTCTTTCTCAAGTTTCTGTTAAATTTGTTTTGCTCTTGTACTTCAGATGCATAGGAGAAAGGCGTTTCAGGTTATTTAGATGTCTTTCAGTTGCTCTTGGAAAGTTTGTCTCTGGAGTTGTTTCTGTCTGAAATGGCTGCGTATAAAATGAACTGAGTGAATTTGTGTATAATATATAGAAGCTTAGAGCGTGTGTGTGCATGTATGTGTGTTTGTGATGGCATGGATTAATGAAAGAGCCGTTGTCAGTATAGCAAAAATATCTGACTGTAGGGTTAGAGAGAAGAAAGATGATGAATGAACAGGTAGCTGCCTCCAGACCTCTGCTGCTGGAATAAAGCCATACAAACACAACGCATTTAGCCATCAATCTGGCTGTCAACAGATCACACTTTCCAATGCGCACACACACACACACCCACAGAGTACACACCCACAGAAAGGCTGGGAGAGAGAAAGCAAGGAGAATGAGGGACGAAAGATGGAGAGATGTTAAAGGGAGGACAAACATGTTGAGAGATTGCCAAAATCAGCAGGCCTGTGAGACGGTTTGCCTTTTGATGATTGTGTATACTCTCCGCCATCCATCCACAACTATTTTTGCCCAGTTACCATGACAACCGTCATTCTAGCGCTAGTGTGTGCGTGTGTGTTCAGGAAATGTAAAGCCAGCTGCTTTGCTTGCAGAAACTGCATTGTCCGCACCTCTCTTGAGCACTCCCCACCCAGCTGTGATGTCCACAGCAAAGTGAACAAACACAAACTTCCCCAGCCTCCACCGGCGCGAGATAATCGTTCATAGTTTGGGATTATTCATGGCCCCAGTTATGTGGAACAAATTAAGGACACATAGAATGACGAGGTTCTCATTAAGGCCTATTCCAGATAGAGTTCCATTATGGAGCGCTCTAATTAAACTGCTGGCGTGCTGAAGCTGCATCCAGCTGACCTCACTGCCTCTGAAGACAGTTCATCTCCATCACGCAACCAGGATCCACTCATCACAACCCTGCACTCTATCTGTTCTAATTAAGAGTATGTCTATAGGATTGGAGAGCAGTTTAGTTTTGCACATTTATGCACAAGATGACAGACATGGTTATTCTAAAGAATAAAAACTGGTCCGTTTCAGAATTATTTGATGTTCAATACGAGGTACAGATTTTTCATGAAACGTGGAGCGTGGGAGCATAATGGCTTTCATCCTGGTCTTGTGGAGGCTAGTGTACACATTTATGCTTACGGGCTTAATGAAGGGTTCCAGTCCAGATGTTTGTTGTGGGTCTTGTGACCGGGTATGTTGTTGGGGCTGTTGCAGGAGCACAGGCCATCTGATTCTCCGATAAACAAAAGAGAAGCTCGGTCCGCATTTTAGGCACAAAGTCAATGTTGTTTCTTTTACTGGTTGGACTCCACTGATACTCTCTCTAATCACAAATCCTACTAGTTGAGCTCATGAACAGGACTTTGAGGTGTAGTCATGAAGAAGAGGGTGTCTGGTACAGAAACAGACACCCTCAACAAG
Organism: Alfaro cultratus; assembly: GCA_903066825.1. NCBI lineage: Eukaryota > Metazoa > Chordata > Actinopteri > Cyprinodontiformes > Poeciliidae > Alfaro > Alfaro cultratus. The sequence goes on from CAEFZX010008684.1 coordinate 16,627, forward strand.
CTTTGTCTTGTTGCAGATGATAGGACTAGAGCAGAGTTGGACATCCTGAGTCTCCACCTAAAGTAGAGGATCTCAAGTATCTTTTTGGTATGGTTCAGAAATGATTGTAATGTTAAGTAGGAGATAGTTAGACTAACTGATTGGGACCTCGCCTACGCTAAAGTTGTCATTATTGTTGTGGTGATGAACAAACTGACGTAAAAAGTTAAGAAGACATCAGTGGAGGTGGTTTGGTCATCTTACCAAAATGCCTCTTGAGCCGCCTCCTGTTGGAGGTTTAGGAAGCTCCTGGACACACCCAGAACTCACAAGAGGAACTAAGTATCACTTTCTACAGAGTGGAGACTCAAGTTATAATGCAGGAAATTCTCAACAACCTTTCAACAATTTATGTGAAAGATTTCCATCCTGGAGAGTGCTATTGATGTGTTTCTTCTCTCTGTAGGTGGCAACAAGCGCCGGTGTGTTAGTTCTATACAAAGAGGTTTAACAGCTATGGCAGCACCTGCTGTCTCTATGTTTTGGCTCCACTGTGTTACATAAAAGCAGAATAAATCCTATATGAGTATTTATGAATAGAATGAGCGCATGTTGTGATCCAGTTAAAAACGGTCCTGTTGTTCCATTTCGGCTCAGGTAGAGGCAACAATATGCTTATCAGACTACATCAGGTGGAGAACAAGTTGGTTCGTATTGCTGAAACTTTACTGATTCAGAGAGAACTGTTGGAGTTAAACATTGAGCATTACAGAAACCTTGTGTGGCTACAGCATATTATTTTCACAGTCATCTTATAATAGAAAAAAAATACATCTGCAGCTAACCGCTCACAAGCAGAAACGGTGGCAGTGGGCCCAGCCATACATGAAGATTCATTTTCAAACAGACTTGTTCACTGATGACTGCTGTGCAACCCTGGATGGTCCAGATGGACACAGTAGTGGATTGGTGGTGGATGGCCACCATGTCCCAACACAGCTGTGGTACCTTCCCTAGCAAAATCATCTTCATGCATGACAATGCACCATCTCATGCTGCAAGGAATACCACCGTGTCATTGGCTGCTATGGGCATAAAAGGGGAGAAACTCATGATGTGGTCACCATCCTCCTCTGACCTCAACCCTATTGAGAACCTTTGGAGTTTCCTCAAGCAGAAGATCTGANGTCACCATCCTCCTCTGACCTCTGACCTCAACCCTATTGAGAACCTTTGGAGTTTCCTCAAGCAGAAGATCTGAATGGAGTTCATATCAAAACAGCAGCTCTGGGAAGGTTTTCTGACATCCTGCAAAGAAATTCAAGCAGAAACTATCCAGAAACTAACAAGTTCAATGGATGCAAGCATTGTGTAGTAGGTGATATCAAAGAAGGGGTCATATGTTAACATGTAACTCGGTCTGTTAAGATGTTTTAATTGAAATAGCTTCTGATTTTAGTACATGTGACCACTTAATGCTGCACATTCAAAGAATGACCGTTTGCAGTTCTTTATAATCCATAAAATGTTTAGAAAATCTGCTGTGCATAATAATTTGGAACAGTGCATTTTGAGTTTTTTAGTTTTGAAAAAGATACTGTTTTCATGGGGAGGTTTGTTCAGTAAAATTTGATTTATACTGTAATAGTTCACAACTTGAAAATTATATTGACCATCATTTTCATTGAGCATTTAATCTGGGAAAATATCACTTGCATAATAATTTGGAACACGGTGAATACTGCAGTCCTAGGTTTTGCCTCATAACCCAAAGTTCACCACACAGTGAGCAGAATTAAAAGGAAGGTCAAAATAAAAAAAAACTACAAAGCTCACTGCAGCAAATGCTGGGATCACAACATTGCATCATAACAGTCAGATACAAAGGATATTTATGAAGAAAAAAAAAAAAACTTCTGCCCACTGTTTAGCCACAGGGATTTTTGATGCTGAAGGATTGGTTCACTTTCAAATTGCCTTCGACAAATATCATCATGAACCTTTTGAAATTTCAGGACGTTTAAAAAAAATTGTTATTTAAAATGAGTTATAACTGGTTCCTTCAGCCGGACTGTGATCCAAAGCGTGATCAAAGTCGCCCAGGAATGGTTCACTGGAGACAAAATCATCCGCCTCCAATCCCAATGTTAGAGCCCAGACCTAAATCCCATAGAAAGCCAGTGGGCTGAGCTGAAGAGAAGAGAGTATCAGACCAACCTCAGGAGGAATGATCAAAGATCTCAGTCTGCTTTGACCTTAAGAAATGTTTGAGGAAAATATTGATTTTGTTGAAAAAATAAAAAGAACAATCCACTTATTAATAAAAGTTCTTGCATTAACCAATCAAGTTTATTTTAATAACATATTTCAGTAATATGGCAGTTCAAACTGCTGGACATGATGAAAACATGCAAAACATCAAAAACATCAGATAGTGAAGAGCTTTGAAACCAACAGACATTACCGTTTGTCAAGTGCTATCAAAATTATCAAAGGGCATTAAATATGTTGGTTAATGTTCCATTTATTATTATCCGTAAGCAACAGGTGGGGTTTTAGTCTTGATTTAAAGGGACTCAGTGTTTCAGCTGTTTTGCAGTTTTTTGGAAGTTTGTTCCAGATTTGTGGTGCATAGAAGCAGAATGGTGCTTCTCCATGTTTGGTTCTGGTTCTGGAAGCAAAGCAGACCAGAACCAGGGCTCTGGAAGGTCGACACAACAACAACAAAACTTTAAGGTATTGTGGTGCTAAGCCGTTCAGTGACTTATGAACTATCAAAAGTATTTTAAAGTCAAAACACTTTGAAATACTTTTAAAGCTGCAGGAAGTCCTTCCTCTGGCTCCCTGCAGCTTTTCTCTGAGCTGCAGGGAGCCAGAGGAAGGACTTCAGAACAGTGCGGCTAAAAATAAGCACGCATATGAGTTTCTTTAGGTCTTGCTGGGAATAGTCTTCAGGTAATAGAAGGCTGACTTTGTAACAGTCTTTATGTGACTGTGAAGGTTTCAGGTCTGAGTCCATCAATATGCTCAGATTTTGGGCCTGATAGCTAAATTAAAGTGTAGATTTCTCTATTTTTTCAGTTCCTCATTGTGTCAGTGGAAGAAAAGATTAATTTATTTTGTGATCTTTCACCAATCCTTACCAGATGTGTCATTAAATGTGGCCATCACAGTGAGTTTATTGATGTATCTATTTTTAATGTCAGATGTTATTTGGATGGCAATGATCGCCATGGAAACATGTCTGCTTCTCTGCGTAGCTAGCTGAGAGTCAAACTGAACGGTGTTGCTTTAGAGTGCTGCCATTAGCACTGTAGGCCTCCATCAGCACAGTGACACAGCAGAACTGAAGGTAACTAGATTCAGATTTCTGGACCTCGCATAGAGAGCGGCTTCCTTTGACTGATTGCAGAAATCTGTGCCTGTGACAGTTCTGTAATTTCACATTACGGGCCAATTGTTGGCCAGCTGACAGGAGTTAAGGTCCTTTAAATGTACCAGATGTTAACCTTGGCCAAATTTTGACTGTCTTTACTCTGTTTGTAATAGAATGATGAGCACAGTTTGGTCCACATGAACATAAATTAACTTTAAGACTGAAATAAATAAATATTGTGGATGATTGGTGGATCCTGCTGCACCACAACCAAACACACAAAGTGTGTCACACATTTATGTTCACGTTTGGTTTATGCCTGTTTATTATAATATAAAGTAATAAAAATACTTTCTGTTTCAATAGCTGTATAAACTACATTTACTTAATACATACCAGAGGAGCAAAAATCAACATTTCTGCATTCTCTGTGTCTCGGCTAACAGCTTTATGCTTTTCATTGTGGCAAAAAATAAATAAATAAACATCGCCAACCAAGTGGTAATAACTTTGCACTTACCCACAATAAGCGTAGAAAATAGTTAGCAAGCTAGCAAGGTTAGTTACCTGTAGCTTCAATCATCTCAAGTGACAGAACAAAATGAAGATGTCAGTGCTTTTAAGACTTTTTAAGGCTGCACGGACACCCTGTGATGAAGGCCCGGCAAGCTCAGCATTAAAGAATAATTGGCTGATAATCCATGATCTTTTCCAAACACATTTATTTCCTTGGGTTCCTCCTTTTTCAAAAATCCAAGACATCTACGGTATGAGATGAGGGGAAAGCTCAGCCACTTATCCAAAAGGGGCTCATTTGTTTTCCGAGCGAATCCAAATGGCATCGAAATACATTATGATAACCACCCTAAGGGCACCGTTTACATTTAAGCAATGGCGTGGAAAGGTTACCGATTCGCAACTGAAGGAATTGTACCAGCCCCACCCTATCCCGTCATCCCGATCCACCATCCTTCATCTATCTCCATCCTACAGCATCGATCAGAGTAATTAAAAAGACATCACTGAAATGTCAGTGTGCTGTAGTAAAGCTTATTAACGGCCCGCACATTTTGTGGGCGAGCCATCAAAGAATAAAGGGACAGATGTTTGTGCGAGAGCAAGTGGGAGATGCAGCTCTGTTCGCAAAGTTGAAGCTTCTCCAGGGTTATTTGCTGGTTGTCTTGATGAATTGTATTAATGAAATGGATTAAATTACCTGCTGGGTACTTTAATCCCCTTGACTACTCGATCAGACAGACGGTTTCTTTTAAAGGAAGGAGTTTGGAGTAGAAAATCAATTTGCATCGGAAAACTCTCGTTTTTTCCAACTTGTTGCAGATAGTGTTCATCTCAGTTGGCAAGATGGAGGAAAAAAGACCAGGATGATGTATGGTTAACTGATTGACTTAGTCCTCCGATATTCAAATAAGGCAAGTCGCTACTGCAACTGTCCTTTCAATTAATCCAAACATACATCTCTTCTGATCGGAAATATTACCAAAGGGACCCTTTCAGAGTCCTGGTTTGAACCTAATCTGTTGAGGAAATTAAACATTAGAGTCTTGGAGCTCCATGTGCAAGATGAATAGTCAAAACTACCTGTAGAAACATGCAAAAACCATGTCAGCAATTCTTATAAACAATTCAATGATGGTTCTTAATTTTGTTCATTTTCGATACACAATCAGAAAGGAGATTCTTGATTGAATGAAAATGGCTGCATCTAAACATTTCAGGGGTATGGATAATTTTGAGTTCATCATTGTGTCTTTGTGTGTGTGTGGGCGTGTGTGTATCTACATGCCACATTGATCTGAAGCAGAAAGCCACCACTGGCAGTGCCAACTAATAATTTGCGTCTCTAAATATTTTCAGCAAATCGACAGCAATGGAGTTTTTCAACTGAGGGGTTGGGGAGGACGGAGGATTTATCTCCACTTTCCGGTGCACAGGGTATGGCTCAGAAGGGCCCCGGGGCCACCGAGCTGTTTTTGCATTGCACGGTTTGTTAAGATGATTCTGAAGAGGGAGAGTCTGCGGTGATGAGTGCTTGCCTGAAACCTGTGTGCTCTCAGGGCATTAAAAAGAAAACACAAAACACTGCCTTCGGTTTTTCATGCACGCCTTGTCCTTTTTCAAGAACAGGAACATGTAAAAACTGCTTTAGTCCTCGTGTGAGATATTTAAGCTGTAAACCTCCTACTGATTATAACAAAAAACCACTTCAGTGTGGCACTAATATAAAGTCGCTCAGTGAGGTAATCTGATGTGACAGGTGGCTTGCTATACAAATTCATCTGGGACTTCCTCTTCAAATGATATTTAAAGCTTTAAATAACACTTCAAAAAATACCTCACAGAGGACTGGGAGTACAGACTCTGACCCTTTAACACGCAGAAGCAATGATTGGAAGAGTTTTGACCAGCAAGGTGGATTGAGTCATGGTTGTGGTTCTGCAAATATTGACATTATCCAGCTGTCTTGTAAAATAAAGTTATGGTAAAAACCCTTTATTGAACCACTTGCAACGTAGTCAAATCCTGATGTTGTTTGAATTCACGAGATTCCGGAACATATTTAGGACACTGTAGTCTCACAAACAACCCAAATTGGCTACAAGCCTAATAAAAACCAGCAGAAGGTCTGGACCCTCTGCTAGTGAGAAATGATTGCTTTGTGGAGGTGTGGTCTCCTGTTTCACTGAGTGAGAAGAAACCTTAGAAATACCCAGAACTAAATATATCAATGGTTTTCTTAAAAAAACTGATGGTATGTTGGAAAAAGAGCAACAAATCTAACTTCTCCATGGTCAAGAATAGGAGTTAGTCTAAATCTATTTAGACTAGGTTAGACTTGGGGAAGTTTGGATCTTCCCCAACAGAAACCAAAGTACAAGACTCAAATAGGATGAACAGACCCCCTTCACTTAGCAGCTTTGTGATTGCGAAGACTACTTCCCCTCCTGAGTTTTGCTCCAGCCATTTCCGTCATAACAATGATTGCCTTTTGTGATTGAAGCAATTTTGTCGGTTAAAAAACAGCCAAGATGTTTTGATCATGTGGAGGACCATAAGGTATTCCACATCGCCTTGACTGAGGTCTCACTATGCAGTGGATGTTTTAATTTCTAATTGAATATCTAACATTCTTAGACCGATCAGACCTGAAATGGATAAACCTAGACTGAACAGAGATTCTTTGAAACCCAGTTTGTCATTTGTGAATCAATTATTCTGTCTGCAAAAAGAATGGTCAAACACGTACTTTATTATTCTCCACTGATACGGAACCTTTATCTGTTTTTCCTGAAGAATTGCTAAATCTTGTTTCCGGGTTTATTTCTCCTGAATCCACGTTGTGACTGGTCCCAAGTAATCATCGATTCCCTCGGCATAAAAAGACGGGCAGAGAATTTTGCCAGTATCTCATTTCCTGTTGGGATTTCTCCTCTATAACTCTCAGGGATCGAGAAAAACCTGAAAAATAATCTGTTTTGCTGTGCACCTTCAAAAAAAATAAAAAATCAGTCAACATGCTCTGTGCGTTATGGAACTGGGAAAGTCTATAACGCTTACTTCCTCACTCATTTCGATGCCCCTTAATGTGAACCAGGGAGACGGGGGAAGAGTTTAGAGATTCTGCATCGCTCCAACTCGTTTCTGGAGTCGGATCTCTTCGGATGACGGAGAGACCTCTGCCCCGCAAACATATGGAAACACGAGCAACAGAGTTTCGCTGCAGATGAGATGCAGCACTCATTGTTCCAGTAATTCCCCCCAAAAATGCCATTAGCGGCAAGATTAAGGGAAAGAGATAGTGTGAAAGAAAGATATCCCTCTTTTGTCAGTGTTTCCCACTCCTCTGCTCAGCCCTGGCGAGCGTGCCCAGTGCTACTTCTCCTCTCTAATCCCATTTAGCAGAAATCTAATCAGACGCAGCCCAGTGGAGTGACTGGTGCCCGGCTCCTTTTGCTCCGTGGCCTCGGTGGCAGACGCGCATCATCAACATCTCTGCTTTCTCTCCGTCAGGCTTCTGTCTGTCTGAAGCGCCCTGCACCTATGGGCTGTCATGTGCTTTCAGGCCGGAGACAATTAGTCGTCTCTGGAGTAATTGAAGACTTGGCCGCGCGTCTGCTTGTCATTGTTTCCTATGCCGGATTCGTCTGCCAAGCGTTTTTTTGTTGTATTTTGTTTTTCTGTTGAAACATTCGCAGTCATGCAGAAACACACACACACACACAACGTGTCCTGGGAGCTGACCAGCACACCGTTTCCTGTTTGTCATTTGGTGTCATTATGCCTCCCTCTCTGCTCCCCTTTTGTTCCTCTTATTTTCAGTTTTCCTGTTACAGTGAGCAGCTTTTCAGGTTCATTTCTGGGTAATCTCCACAAGATGCTACCTTGCTGAAAATGCATTTTATCATTTTCTCGTCCCGTCACATCTCAGCAGAAGTGGGATGAGATAACTAATCGGATCAGGATTGTTTCCCTCCGCTTCATTAGAAGACGGAGGCAGGTTTGTTTTATGTTTGCTTGCATAATTACAAATAAACCCGGGGATGACATGGCATTACTTCAACTGCTGCTAATTCTTGCTTTTAAGTAAAATATGTTTCTAAAGCCTTTGACTAGATACATCTTCTCCTCCAAAGAATCAGAGCAGAATCTTTCGCGTTCGGTGTAAAATAAATCGATTTCGATTTGACCCTTCTAAGAGTTTAAGATGTCAGCAACAATCTCTCTCTCTCTTCATATTGTTCCCATTTATACAGTGTCTGTTACTTTTCACTTCTCCACTTACTTTTCACTTATAAAGATACTTCATATAACAATTAAATAAACAAAAATATTTCCTTTTACCAGCGTTGTACTGAGAAGTGGCTCCTATAATGAACTCAGCTGATGTTCGACCAGGTGTTTGCTATTTGCTTCTGGCTAGTCTGAAGGAGCTGAGGGGCAGCGTTGCGGGGGAGGGCCGCTCTGTGAGGCAGAAGCTCTGAAACTTGAGGAGGGGCTTCATCCTCGAAGGCGGGGCTAGGTCCACCCAGGCGTTTTGCAAATCTGAATGGTTGCCACAGGATCCTAAATGTTTTTTCAAACAATCATGACAGAATCAAAGCATCACTGCAGCTATGTTTTTAATGAAGGAATAGAATTATAACATGATGTAAAACTCAAAAATGTTGATTTAACATAAAACTGTCCCTTTAAAGAACCCTTTAATTTAGCGCTGAGTAGAACTTTCAATTCAAGCTCATTCCACTGTCGACATAATTAGCTGCCAGATTTTGTACAGGGGAGGAAACACTTGCACTGATTCAATAGGATGAAATAAGCAAAACAAAAAAAAGAAGAGGTTTTTTGCCAAAAATGACGCAGAATTAATTATTTAAATTATTTTCTTCCAAGTTCTTCTGCCACCCTCAGCTTAATGGTGCCCGGGGCAGAGAGCCTTATTGCCAGCATTAAAAACTGCCACTGCTCAAGGGTTGTTGTTAGAAAATAATCATGGAATGTTTCACTGAACCGTTTAACCAGCTGTACTGAAGCCCACTGCTATTCTCTTGGCGAGTTGTCTTGTTGGTCCGCCCATCTGCTCACCGGTCTTAGGAACCAACCAACCAGCCTGCCGTCCTCACTCCCTGTCTCAGCAGTTCATGATGGTTTGAGGACAGCCGACCGACCGAAGAAGAAGAAAACGAAGAAGAAGAAAAAAAAAAAAACATTCTAATCTAGGGCAGAAGCTGCATTCCATTAGCTAGGCCTGCCAACCCTTATCCATTGATCTGCTAGGATTTGGTGAGACTTTCTAACTTTATGTGTTGAGGAGTTGCGAGGAGCGGGAGTAGCGCCTCACTGATCTGACAGATAAAAACAAAGATGAAAGAGCTGCATTTAGGCATGGACCCGGGACAATAAGCAGAACCGCGCAGAGGGGGATCGAGCTGGAGATAAAGGGATGAAAAAGCAGGATGTGGAGGAAGGGGAGAGAGGCGTGAGTTTTACCCTCCAACGCTGGTGAAGGTCAGGAGGTTTAATGTACGCGGCAGCGAAGAGATGTGACTGAGGATGGATCTGTTTGGGTTTTTTTATGTAGAGGATTTTAAAACGTACCGCTGAGTCATATCTGTCTATCGTGCTCAAAATGTCCATAAATTAGTTCCTGATATAAATATACGCAGACAGAGAGAAATGTTTATGAAAAAAAGAATTTTTATTCAACTTTTATTGCAGTTGATTCATTTGCACAATGTAAAGCAGAAAAATCCAACTTTTAATGTAAATCTGTTAATTCTATGGGGACAACACATGTCAAAAATTAAAGTATTACTTTACAACTTAAATAAAATATCCCCCCTGCATGAAAAGTCACACAGAGAATTTTGCTGCTAATTGCACAACCTCTGCACTTTGTTACAACATTTACGGTGTTGAGAGATGAGATGGCTCTGGAAGAAGGTTGAACTTTGATTGGGCCACATGGGTTGTATCGTTATCCCACTAAAAGATTGCAGCAGTATTTCTAATTTTAGATTTCTAGGTATTTCAGGAGCTCTATGATGGCACCAACTATAGCAGGCTTCCTAGCAGGGGGCTCCAAACGTCTTGACATGTCAACCAAACTTGTCAAGTCAAAAGAACTCACAAACTAGCGAAATCAAATTTTTTAAAATGCTAAAATGCAAAAAAAAAAATGTTTTTTTTTTTTATTTATTTTTTTTTAACCAGGCTATCAATAAACTAAGATTGCAATATGTTAATTAAAAACAGTAGTCAATTTATTTGTAGCAAATTAATATGCAAAAAACAGAGTAGGTACAAAACTTACATGACAAATGTTCAAAACTTAAAGCTTAAATTTAAAGCAATTATACAAAAGTGACTTTTTTGAGCTTTACATCATGTTATAATGTTATCCCTTCATCAATGCCTTGCTCCTTCAGACTAGCCAGCTGCAATTAGCAAACACCTGCTGGAACTGTACATCTTCTGAGCTCATTATACGAGCTACTTCTCAGTGCAAGACTGGTTAAAAAAAAAAAAAAAAACTTGTCAAAGGGTTAATAGAGGAGCGATGCTGTGATGGCTTCCTGAAGGCGGAGTTTCAGAAAGAGTAGAAGCTTCTTAAAGAGACAGAAGTCTTAATTTCAAGACATTAAAATGCAAAATCAAATTTCTTTTAAGTTACATTTGATATATATGACATGTTTTATAACAACTGAAGGGCGACATAATTACTTGATGGTGCTATAAAATGCCACTGTGTGCCTGGAAGACACATAACGCCACTCCTTTAAGAAGGGTTTTGCATGTTTGCCGTAATAAAAGACTTGTTAAAAAAACACAGCTTTTTTGCATTTTTGCCACAAAATATTTACTAATCAGCCAACTAATGAATTGCTAATCAGTGCCACTTGTAGCTTTCATAGAGTCTAAATGTTATGAAGAATTCAGCGATATTTATTTTAAAATAATTGTTCCACTGATGATTTTCTAAAAGCAATAATGTCTCAACTTCACTGTACTAAAATTTGAAAAACCAAATTCAATTGATTATTTTTTTTTCTTTCACTCCAGATTATGCTAGCGCCATAAAAGATCATGTTATTATGAGTTGTTTCTTTTTTTTTTTACACATCTTTGTTTGCAGAGCCAGTTAATTTGTCCGTTTCTGTATGCATGTAGTAGATATTTTTTAATTAAATTAAGAGATATTTATTGAAGATTTCTCGCCTTTTTTCTCTGTTTGTTTTTTTTAATTTTTTTTTAATCTTAGCCTAAAGGTAGGCTTACGCCTGCCAGAGAAGTGGACCTGAACAGACATATTTATCCAAATAGTTTGCTAATTAAAAATTGTTGCTGCGGTCTTCTTGGCCCCGGCAGCCAATCACGGCTCTCCCTCGCAGCTCCCACTGACAGCCATTCAGAGCAGAAAATCTGTGGACTGCATCGCCCTGCTAGCAGGCTAATCTCTGCCTCTCACACCCTGTTTCTGAATTAACTGCCCTTATTATCACATCCTCCCAGAAACTCTCCCTCACTTCTTTTTTTTTTCTCTCTCCCTCCATCTTCCCTCGCTCGCTCCCGCTTTTCCTCTTCCCCACAATCCTTTCTCTTCTTCCTCGCTTTTCCTTTTCCAGCTCCAAATAAGTAGGGCGATGGAAGAAAGAGAGACCGAAACTGCTTTATTTATTTATTTTTTTCTCCCTCCCTCCCATGCTCCTTCGCCTGAAGTCGAGAAAATTCTAAATAGCAGCATAAGTGGCCACAGGCAAGAAAACAAATTTTCGTGTCAGCCAAATGATAATTGCATTTCTGCCGCGGTGGAGGGGGCTCATTACATAAGCAAAACATGAGAGCACGCCATGTTGGGGACGGGAGCTGTCACAGAGGTGGTTTAAAATGTAGCCGAGGGACAATGACTGGATCCCTGCAGCCCATCTACAGAGCAGCCTGTCAATCCATATCACCTGTTAAAAAGCCTTGCAGACACTTGGAGATCTTTTTATTTTAGCTACCAGACTAAACATCAACACTATGGGCAACAAAAGGCAGCAATTGCTTCATTTTGTATTCAGATTAACCCAAAACTATATGTATAAATCTGGATCCTTTCCACATTACAATTAGTATTCATCTATGGTAAAGAAAGTACACCCACTTTAATTCCTGACTTTTATGTGTTAGAATGTAATAAAAAAATGATCTAGTTCTTACTTGGTGCTACAGTTATTTAAATCTAACCTCAAAACTAGACAGCAAATAGCAACTATCAGTGGTGGGCACAACCAGCTAAATCATTAGTTGCGCTAACCCTAAATCACTAGCTTCAATTCAAAAGGAAAAGACTTCAACCTTGGAGCATATAATGACATTATATATTGAATTTATGTTTGTAAATGACTCTCTACTGTCCGTGTTGTACTTTGTGCCTGTATGTTTCTTTTTTTTAAAGCAAAATTATTGGGTGAAAAAGAGAGAGAGAACGTGAGGAGAGGAAACGGGACTTCTGGGTAAACAGTCCTGGAGCTCTTCAAAATAAGAGCATGAATGGGATTCTAAACAGTCAAACACCAAAAGCTCGACACAGACGTTTCCCTTCTTTCAGCTGAAAGTTCCCAAAACAAGTAAGTTATCTCTTTAGAGTTTATCTGGTAAAGTTAATATGGGGGAAGCAAAGTGGGCTAAACGTTTTCACAGTTAGCTACATGCTACACAAACAATTAGCTTCACCATTAGCAGATTAGCAAAAGTGTTTCCCACCACTGGTCATTCTTTTGTTAGACAAAAAAAAAAGCCCAAATTAGAAAACAATATGTCACAACCTAACCACACGTATAGCATTTGAGGTCCTGGTACATCAGATTGTTGAATTGATTTTCTTTTTTAATGACTACATTAATATATCTACTATAACCCAAGTTGATTGAAAGAAAACTTAGATTTCTGATTGGTGGATATTCCACAGTGTTCACAAACCAGGTTCTGAATTTATCTGTTAACTTTTGGGTGGACATCACATCAGTGATTTACTGATGCAAGGGGTTGGTTTAAGGAGAAAAAAATTGCGTGCAGGTAATACTGATGGAATTCATTCAGAACTTTGACTTTGAGCTGCAGAAAACCATTTTGAGCATACTGACCTTGTAAAGGAAAAAAGTTCTTCTACATGGGCTGTATTTTGTCAGGCTGTTATCTTTAGATTCATTTTTAACAGTAAAATTGATTCCATGAAAGATGCATCATTCTTTGCGCTCCATGTGCTTCCTAAGCTCTCTAACAACTGTGCACCAAAACAAGTCGGGTATTCGGACTCACTACTTTAATTGTCCAGTTAGAGCTGAGTTGATTTGATCCCATTTCAATCCACAGCTTCATTTTTTTCTGGCATAACTTATTTCAGACTGTGCATTTAAAGATTTTTTTTCTTTTTTTTTTTTTTGTCACAGCTTTTGATGTCACATACATTGGCACACTTAATAAAGTGTTTTAAGTGGGTTTAAATGTGAAGAAACACGGCTCATTTAGTGAAACGTCAAGTTCTGAGTCATCTTGAGGTGTGTGTGTGTGTGTGTCGTTTTTTATGACCCCCATTCGTTGTAATGGGTATTTATTGAAATAATGGGTGTAAAATTTACGCCCATTATTTGCGTCACTGCGGCAGGATAGAGTGAGATTCTTTGGTCGTTGCATTGATGTAATTAGTTTTTTGTTGTTGCTTTTCTTATCCCATACTTAATCATCCTCTGAACTTCTGACTAATAGTTCAAAAATCCTTACGGAAACATTCCAAGCATGAACATTTGTTTTTTAAGATGGTTGAATTAACATAAACTAAGTCCATTTAAAATGACTATCATCAGAAGATGACAAATAAGCAGTCACAATAGTTAAGTTTTGAGACAGAATTTACATATTTTAAGCTATAAAACTTAAAACCAAACACATTGACTTGAACAGTTATACTTAAATACCTTTCAATGCCTCTAAATGGTTATATAAATGTACCACCCCGAGCATTTAGCATAACGACATGAGTGTCAGTGTAGACAAAGTGCCTGCTTAGGGTGGGATGAGATTAGTTGACACAATTATTTGATCATTTCTGCAACACCTGAATATCATTCATGTAAATTTTTGTCTACAAACTTGGAAGCATGCTACACCATTGTTGGACATGACAAAAAAATAGCAGCTTCATATGCAGAAAAGGGCAACACTGGAGTACTACATACTTAAAGGCCCATACAGACCCATTCAATAAATTAGGTGATTATTGAAAAGACCATTTATTGTAGAAACTTTATCACTAAAAATAAAAACACAAATGTGAGCTTAATGAAAAGTATGTTTAACACCTATAAACGAGAGACTTCAAGACGTACACACTAATTTACTGAATGTAACTGTATCAGCACTTTTACTACAAGAAGAGAGACAGAAATCCTTACTACTACAAACACCTACTTTGTACAAAACATCAGAAATTACAGCACAAAATAATCTGTTATTCCTTATTACATCCTGCATGCTTGGTTTCTGGGAGGATGACATGAGTCAAAAATTAGGAACGGTGTCTGGACACAGATTTCAGGAGCAGAGCCGAACACGATCTGGCGCCAATAACACTCTCCGTCTCTTGACGACCACATGGCAGTCTGTTTGATAGCCAACACTTTAGCGAGACAGATCATTCCATTGGCAAGCCCGCAGTTGCGCGTCCAGCAGAAAGATGGACAGACAACCGGATCTCGGGCAGACGCTTGCGCCGGCCGTTGGGACACAAATGAAACTGAATCAAATGGCAGAAGAAGAGAAGAAGCTTGAGATGAAGACCTCAAATGCTTTCATTATTAGCTGTCAGATGCCGGCGCGAGATAGAGACCACTCTCAAGACGTTGGGTCAGGACTCCAATCTCCTGCCTTGAGTGGCTGTGGAGGAAAAAACAATTCACCGCTGACATGTTAGGTGATGGAAAGAAGCTCTGCTGCACTAAAGCTCATAAACAGAGACACGCAGGTTGAATGAATCGTACACTGCACCGGTCTGTTAGTGTGCGAGCGCAGCAACATTAATTCCATCATGGAGGCGAATTCCCCACACATCACGCGGGTTCCACACCATTCAAATAAAGGTGGAGGGTTTTCATTCCTTCAGAGCGTCATTCCTAGGCGAGCGTCACCGCTTTCCTCCCAGGACGCCATGGTCTCTCTTTCATCTCCGAACTAATGATGTTCCCTCTCCTCTGTTCGCCGAGGCCCCTTTTAATGAGACGTAGGGGAGAAGAGAGTGGTGGGCTAGGGGGGAGGAGACATGTTGACCTGGCCTTATTGAGAATAATGGAACCAAAATGGCTCCCATCAGCGCCAATATTTCCCAGGTGGCTGCTCATTTATCACTGGCCCTGCACTTTCTGAGAGAATCCTGATAGAGATGGAGGAAAACATTCAGGTTCCCGTTAGCTGGAGCTGGAAGATCTCATCAGCAGAAGAACTTTGACATAAGCCGGAGCAATTCTGCGTGGTTCGTCTGTCTTTGGGTGGCCATTTCCAGAACGCCTTTCCTGCTGTAATAGGGAATCTTCCGGCTCACAGAGACTGCATAGCATACAGGGTGACACAGGGAACGGAGATGACTCAGTGGTGTCAAGAAGAATGACAGGCTTTGTGAAGTTCAGAGCAGCAGGTATGCAAGGTTTGTTTGTTTTATTCCACTTATTGCTTTATCTATTTCAGGATGCATTTCCTTTCACTCTATGCTGACTTTTTTTCAGTCAGATGGATCCAAAACACATCAGTCACTTTGACAGCTCAGCTCTTGCTGAAAAGAACTAAAAGAAGAAGAAAAAACGAATCTTAACACAAAATGCACAATAAGGGCTGTTTTGTTTACAGCTAACCAACGTTTTACAGCAATACTGAAATGTTTACCATGCAGGATTTCTTTCCAGACCGACGGGGATGACAGAAACTGTTCTGTCAAGTAAAAGCTTAAGTCTGGCATGGATTCAGCAAATGTTTGCCCGTCTCCTATTGGAGTTCAACCAGACTACTCCCCTCAGTTTCCTCCTATCCCTCGTCTTTATTCTTTCAATCTGTCTTCTGGGTATTTTGAAGCATCTACTCTGAAGGAAAACCACAAAAAGGTCCACTTTTGTCATTGACTGCCTTGGGTTTCTCTGGAAGGCAAAATCAGTAAAAGGAAGAAATCGCTCACAAGTGGAGATCCAGGATTTCTTTGACCCTAGTGGGACGTGGCGAACCGTTATCACAGCTCAAATGAACAGGTTTCTTTGCTACTGTATCTTCAGTTATTCATCTTGATTTCATCTGCCAACTGGGCTTAGCATCTGCACACACTTCCAAACATACCGTCACCTAGATTCATGATTTTGGTGTTACTGTGCTTGACTGACCAGACCTAGAACCTCATGGAGAATCTTTGGCCAAAGACTGGACGCTAATGAAGTAAAATTGACAAATTTGGTTTGAAACCAACTAAATAAAAGTTGGTTTCAATGTAACTTGACTTTATAAGAGTGCATGGGTTGTTTTGACGCATGTCATGGTAGAGTGGACCACGTTGCAGTGCAGTGCAGTACATGGATACACTTTATATTAGGTCACAAATTCTTAATTGATCATTTGAAAATCTGAGGAGCTAAATTTTGGGTTTTCATCAGTCGTGAGCCATAATCATTAAAATCACCATGATCAACAATGGGAGCTTTTATAAATGAGTGCAAAATATCACTCTGGGTGTCACAAATTCAAATAATTTTCACTTTTTATTGTGAATAACTGAAGTAAATTAACTTTTCATTGATATTCTAATTAGTTTCGAAAGGGACCTCCTCTAATGAGGTTAACGGATATACAGTATTTAGATAAAGGTATGTCATGTCATGTGACTGAGCTCACTTAGAAATTTATTTTGCTCACGTCTAACACGGTTTGTTCCCAGTTTAAAAAAAACAAAAACAATTGTGATTAAGTACTCTTTAATAGACGCATGAAAAAAAGAAGATTTTTAAACAAAGTTTTTGAAATTAGACTCATTTTCTATGGTTAAAATAACTATGGCGTATCTGAACATAATAGGACAGCTTGGCACAAGAATGATGTTCTTGGTGTGTGAAAAATCAGCAACCTTAAAAACTTCAAACGTAAAGCACACAATGTTGTAATTGTTTAGATTATGAATAGCAACCAGAACTTTGGAAAAATATGCCTTCAAAAGAGGTTCAACGTTTGTCACTACTATTTCACTTGTACAGTAGAGCATCTAGCATAGCTAAAGTTCACTATTTCTTCAGACCCTCTCTAAAAATGCTTACAACTTCCTATTTTAATAATTCAAAAACCAAATATAGCTCAATACGTATTAATACGCAGAGTGGAAACTGTCTTGGCATTGCACCAGAAGCTAATGTCTACAGTCTTCCTTATCACTGCACTTTGGGGTACAGCCAATTTTTGTCAGTTGGACAAAACAACTTCTTAAATTCTTGACAAAAAAAAATGTTTAGGACTCTGATGACTTTTTCCTTTTTAAAAAATGCTACTGTCTATAAGGCTCTAACGAGGATTGGACAGCCAAGCATTCCACCTCATGTTCTCTCTGGTGAAGGGAGCAGACGTTGCGTCTACGCTCACAGGTCTGCTGATGCATTCGCTTCCCTCTGGATCCATGTTGGAGGGGAAGTGACGGTTTTTCAACTCTGGCAGTATCATCAGAGTTCCTCCAGTCTGGTGGTAATGGCTTTTCTTGATGAGGCTGTAAACTCCAGCTCAGCAAATTCCATCAAACTCTGAAAACCTTTACTCTCAGCAGAACTGACGGGTGAGCGTGTCCTGAGCTTTCATCTTGGAGACGAGCCCTGTCTGTTGCTGTGCGGGCCCTGCTGTCAAACTTTTTTTTTTCGTGTGTGTCAGGAAACAAAATCATCACCGAACTGAGGATGAAGCAATTCTTCACTCTGAGCTAATCGTACTGTGTCAGTTGTGACTTGCATGTTAACTTGGCCTGGCATTGTTTGACTGGATCTCTGTTTACTTTGTTTCTCTGAACAGACAGCACAGCTAATATGCTCAGTCACAAATCCACACAGCTGTTTTTGACCTTTCATTTCTCTCTCTTTGGTGGACTTTTGAGTTCTCCTTTTAAGGTCAGCCTTCTCCTTCCTTCTGTCCAGGCAGAACAGATAAAGAGTTGGTGATTTTCCTGTCCCTTCATTTTAGGGGCTGCTGTAGCTTGAATACATTATCCAAAGTTTTATGATTGCTGCAGTGGATTACAGCAGTAAAGTCAGTAAAAAAAATAGTTTGGACTACCTTAAGAACACTTCACAAATGTTCCTCTTCATCCTTAAAGAAGATTACAGAGAACTTGCACCTTTTCTTGGGTCGGTATTTGTGAATTTTTCTGCGGAACGTAATTCCTAATTATTTGCAGAAAACCTACGGATCTTCCCGTAGAGCATATCTAAAGTATTTAGATCCCTTTAATTACGTCTTCCTCATCTATAATGTCAACAAAAGACACTTTGCAGTTCGTAGTTGTAACACAAAATCTGTAGAGATTCAGGTGGAATTAACACTTTTAAACGGGGGTGTTATGCAAAATTAACTTTTTTGTGCTTCAAATTATGTTATAATGTTGCTCCATCTTCATTTCTTGAATTCTTTCAAAATTCTTTGAATCTTCAAACAAAGCAACGCTTTTTTAGCCAAACCTACATAAGTTATTTTTGATAAGTGAAACAATTTCATAGCAACTGAGAGTAATATAGTTACTTTATTATGTAATAAAATGACACTATATGCCTGGAAAATACATAATACTTCCCCTTTACAGGCCACTTTTTCAATTGGAGTTTGAGCTTATCTATCTTCTCTTTTGTCCTCTGGGGATCAACAGCAATGTCTTTTTCAAAGGGGCTGTGAATACCTATAGAGCACTCTAACACAAACTGATAGGTGCTTGGTTCAACAGTCATTCTCAAGGCCCTCAGAGACTTCGAGCGGAGAAACATGGACAGTATGTCTGACGGACACTTTCTGACTCAGCAGCAGGGGTCAAGGTTAACACAAGGCAGACAGAGAGAGGTTTAGTCCAAAGGCTAAGCCACGGATTCCCCCTGCCTTCTTTTATAACCAATCAGTGTCATTTTGTTTCACGTCAACCATCATAAAAAAAAAAGATTCACCATATCCTAAATAACGACAATCATTTGGTGAGAGAAAGAATACCTTGAGTCGTCAAAAAAATCCCAACAGACCAAAAATGTCTTGCTGATACATCCTTGCCAACTATTGTTGCCTGAAATATTAAAGAAAAAAAAAACGATCTATAAATTAAGCCCTTTTGAGCACAGGGGAGGTGAATAAACTCGTCTTTACAGCATCAGATTCGGCGAGCACTCTACGGCCCATTACCTTTGCTAGATAGCTGTCTGTAAGATATGAGAGGTTCTTCAATGAAGAGCTCAGGGTTTGCGTCCAGCAGCCATTGATAGCGTTTGATATTGTGGAATCAGAGCCCCCAGGCTTAGCTTATGCACTCTAATCCTCGTGGAGAGATAACGCCAGACAGCCTTTAATGTGGCGCGCACGCACAAGTATTTCCACACATCCCATCAAATACCACTCGGAGCTCACAACCTGAAGGGCACAAACAGTGCACACGCGCATTTACATGCGCCCTAAAATCTCTGATACGAAGCCGTCGTCGCATTTGATGTTATCTCTGAAGTCCACGCGCGCTCGCAAACAAGCACATGTGTGCGCGGGCGCTGTGGAAACACTCGCGGTGCCAGATCAGAGGCATGTTGGTTATCTGGAAACAGGACTTCTATGTAAGGCCTGTCGTCGCTCCCTAAACAGGGAGGGGAGGCTCAGCAGATGAAGTGAACTGGCTTTCAGACTTGTAGTCGAGTACACGCAACTGCCTTTTTATTGCCAATGAAGCGAGAGGCGGTCAGTGCTGTGTTTTACTGCCGTTTCTTCTCCGCTTGCTTCATGCTGTAGCGGAACATCGGAGGCATCAATCAAAGACGTGCCTGATGCTGAAGAGCCGTGAGCATGTGGCATGTAAACAACTCCATAAAGCATTTCCAGCCACGCCCTGACAGGCGCTGACCTATCGGATCAGTGACGTCCATCTCCGTTATGCTTTATCTCTCCAATCGAGGAACAACCCGCCATCAGCGTCTTCCATCATCCGGCACGTCCTGGGGCCGACGTCCGAAAGAGCCGCACGATGTCACAGATGGCAAACCTCCAAAAGAAAGATATAGAGTCAGTGTACACTAATTAATGGGTGCAATTTCTCTTTGAAAATGTACTATTAGATGTGTTAGAAATGTATATTTACACCCAGGGGCCTCATTTTTTTAATGTAAAGTTTACATTAAATAAAATACACTGCAAAGTTAGAATAATAGATATTGATAGATAATAAAAAGGGCAATGTTCAAGAGAGAGGCGAGCACAAAGGGAAGCAGACAGGACTACCAGCTGTGTAATTCTTATGCAAATTTTTTGATTTAGCAATTTGGAACAAAAATGAGAGAAATAGGGACAAAAAGAACTTTGAATAAATGGCTTCAGCTACAAAAACAGAGGAAAGAATAGTGATTGTGTGATGCTCAGATGATGAAGGACTCACTGAAATGTGTATGTAGCTCATCAAATGGAAAGGAAAGTTGCTTAATGTACAGCACCGCCTGTTAAATGTTTTTAATCCTTATTGAGACATAAACTCCGTCCAACTAAATTGAAAAGCAAACAGCAATGCGGTTCAAATGCATATGTGAACGCCAAAAGCATGGAGCAGACTACAGAGCAGGGCATTCTGGGTAAATGCAACCAACGCAAACGCACTTCTCCAGCACTAGCTGTAGAAATGACTCCTCGTCTTTTGACCTGCAGGAACCAAAATTGCCAAGTTTATTCTATTTTCGGCTACTTCTGTTCACTTTCTCACTGCACTGTGTCAAACAAACCAAACCCTTTGAAAAATTTGCTCCTGCTTCTCACCTGTGGTGGCGCTGCACCAAGAATCACTGAAGGAAACGACACAAAAACCTCTGAAGAAGACACAGTGTGAACTTCCTTCTTCATGAAATGTAAGTAAAAATGGACTTGCATCAGATTTCATAAGATTTGTTATTCGTCTTTGGAGAAAAAAACACAATCAATTTCTCTCGCTAATGCTATACACATGAGTTTGTTTTGGTTGCATTTACCCAGAATGCCCTGCGCTGTAGTCCACTTCTTGCTTTCGTAAAGGTCTCTTGACTGCTTGTAATTGGCACATGCATTCAAATGGAGGCCTAGGTTTTTAGGCAGGCTAGAGTTTGCTTTTTGGTCCTCATCAGAGTCAGATTGCGCATTCACATTTCCCCAAACAAACCAGACTTTCAGGGCAAACAGACTCCAACTAGCGTTCATTTAAAGCGGACTAAGCAGGGCTGGTGTGAATGCACCCTTCGTTTTCTCCTCAAAAATATGTTTGGCTTTGCACTAAGTTGTAGGGGTCATAGGTCACTTAAAAGGTGGAAGAAGTGTCATCGCAGTAACCTGTGTGGGTTTTCTACGTGGTCACGGCTGTGACTGTGGCTTTAGCGAAGCTAAGCTAAATCATGGCCAGACGCTGTCCTCCTCTGACAGGTGAAAGGACAAAGATGTTTATTCATGGGGGCGCTCTGATTAAAAGGAGGCTGTAATGAGCGCCGCAGCTTCGGCTTCGGTTGGCACTCACATGAAACGGACGCAGGTGCAGTGAGAATGAGACAGCGAGGCAGACGGGGAGACAACGGAGACGGGCGGGTTGGGGGAGGGGGGGCTTCAAAAAACAATGGGAGAAGGCTCATTAGGAGAAACGCGGACTGAGGCAGATCTGCATTTTACTTCTGCTCTGTAATTAACAAATGGATTAATGGGAAAGAGACATGCACGTCTGCCACTGCCGCCGCAGTTAACAGCGGTTGGAAAGTTTCTTGCTCCATGGATGCCTGAGCGGAAGCAGGAGTGCAGGTCATGGCGTTCTGCTCATTGGATTCCTGTCTCCTGCCATTTTGCTTTGTTTCCTTTTTATTTTGCTTTTGACTTTTGTTTATTGCTCCAGGATTGAAAACACCCTTTTTGCCTAACGCGTTCCCTTTACTCTGCATTCTTCTCTTTCCGTTATCAACCAACACTTAAAAGAAGCACTATGTAGCTTTTAAAGAAAATGTTTTTGACATATTTGTTAAAACTGTCACCAAGACAGTGTAATATGACACAGATAATCTGTGGAAAGATTGAAGTCCTCTGCCTTCTCCCAGTGCTACTATTGCTGTCTAAGGAAGTGCACCACCAAAAACAGCCAATCAGAGCAAGGAGGAGGGTCTTAGCGCAGTCAATCATCCTCATGTAATGACTGTTCAACATGCTAATGGCGGAGAAACAACTTACCGTTACAGAAAAACTGTTCAGCCACTGTCATCAGTGGCCATGCTAACTAGCCTTAGCATTCACAGCAGGCGGGAGGTGGAGACATAAAGTGCAACAAACATTCTTTCAAATGGTTCAAAAAGTGTAAATTGGAATTCTGCATATAAGGTAAAATAATGAAGCATGACGTCGTTCAGAGCACAAAGCATAGAATTATACTGGATAGATCTGCCCTTATGGATTGGCCACATTGTCATCAATAGCCAATATAGAAATGTCTTCAGTATCAGGTCCTATACAGATATCGGGTTGGTTCGTCTCTACTTTAGAAGAGCTTTGGCCTCCTGTTCTTTGCAGAGTTGTTTCTGTTCAGTCTAATTTCCACTAGTAACAGCTTGTTTAGGGTGATGTCCCAATCTGATGTGCATGCATGCTTTTAGTCTGATTTAAGTTCAAACTGGGACTAAGCCAAGAGGTATATTTTGTGTTTTGGACTTGATTAAGTCATGGATTGCTGTGTTTTGGATGATTGGCCTGCTTGAAGACCCAGATGCATATTTAAAATTAAAAAAAGGACATTCTCCTTGACTATTCTCAGCTTTTGTCTTGTTACTCCACAGAATGTTTACCCAAAGATTTTTCAGATTAAAAAGATGTGTATTTTACGTGGGTTTCGGTCAGCAGTGGTTTCGCTTTGGGCCTCGGATCTCCCAGGGAGTGTCTCTCGTTTTCTTTTCTTTTCTTTTTTTTTTTTTATTGTTGAATCGTGAACACTTACCCTAACCCAGTCAATTGTAGCCTGCAGTGCTTAATATTCTTTTATGATCTACTTGAATGAGTCATCGATGTGCTCTTGGAGTCATTTCAGAGCATGTCAGCCAGTCCTTGGAAGATTTACTACTGTTGCATGTTTTCTCCATTACTTTTTCCACAATGGTGTCTTGTGTTTTCTTTTCTCTCTCATTAAATCAAACCATAACTTAAAAAGTAATACAATTTTACAGAGCTGTAGCTGGATCTTCTGCATCATTCATCTGCTCAGGCAGAATCATATAAACCCTTTAAAGATACAGTATGTAACTTTTTAATGAAAGATTTTTTTGTGTCACATTTGTTGAAGCTGTCACTACGTATGTGATGACACTATGTTATGAGAAAAAAAATCAAGCTCCTCTGCCTTCTGGTTGTTTTTAGTGCTAATTAGAAACAACCAATCAGGCGCAGGAGGTGGGTCTTAATGCTGTTAAATCTCCCACCTTCCTCTCTGCTATGCTACTGCTAGCTCGGGCACGCCCACTAGAAGGGTACAAACACACTCAGTATAACACTTTCATTCTACTGGCTGAGAGGTTTCCAGGCGACATCACTTTTTCGTTCAAAGAGCGAGCACAAAATGATTTGCAAGCGATCTGAGAGGTCTGCAAGCGGAGATTTGATCCGAGCAGAGAGAGGTTTGAGAAAGCACAGTGAATATTTGAAAGAGAGTAGAAGTTTTGAGTACAAGCGTTACAAGTTTTGAGAAGACATGAATTCCTGCTTTCAAACTGTAAAAGTGTTCTCTCAAATTATGGCAGAAAAATTCCCCCACACAGCATCACCTGTTGTGAATACTAAGGCTAGCTAGCGGACGGCAGAGAAATGGTTTTTCTGGAAAGGTTAGGTTAGGTTAGGTTAAACTTTATTAATCCCATAGGGAAATTGAGTTTGTCAGTTGCTCACAGATTAATTCACATCCACACAGCATTTAAGATCTTACAACAGGAAGTCTCCATAAAAAGGTACACAAATATAATAAATACACTAAAAGAAATGTATTAAAAAGTGCTTAAATATATAAAAATACTAGTTACCCCATCTCCCTCCCACAAATAGCAGCATTATAAAGCCTAATGGCCCATGGGACAAATGAGTTTTTGATCCTCTCAGTTGAACAACGCAGTGAGAGGAACCTGTCACTGAAGGAGCTCCTGTGGTTGGAGAAGAAAGGGTACAAGGGATGGCTGGTGTTCTCCAGGACTAAACTGAGTTTAGACAGTGTCCTCTGTTCCACCACCGTCTCCA